>JAHQIW010001105.1:0-50637 GCA_019055375.1 Parelaphostrongylus tenuis
AATAAGATGAAAAACTAGCAGCTTTCTCAACTCCCGCAACGCTCTTTGGAACATCAAGACCCGAAAAACCAAGATGACGCACTACAATGTTTTCAACAGCTTTATCCATATTCTACCATATATTTTTTAACTTATGAAACGTCCCCTGGTCGATGTTACACAAATAGTCTTATCGATGAAAATTCATACAGCACTTGATACTGGTAAGTTTAAGCTCAAATTTTCAAAGAACCAGGTGCATTGATCGAGCATAAAACCGCTCAACTGGTGTTTGCCCGAGTAAAGGAAGGACAGGTGATGAAAGTGATTTTTTCAGAGCATTGAAAAGAAATATTGTTTTTTGAGCACATGAAAATTTGCTGATATTGGTTCTAATTCATTGATTGTTGTTCAACGCTTCCCTTCTTCGGAACATGGAAGAGTTGGAGTGGCAAGTAATCCAATCAGTCAAACATTGTTATATCTCGAGCAGATAAAACTCAACAGATAAAATTCATTCATTTCGTAATAAGCTTTTTCTAGACACTGACCGTACATTATCATAGGTTTTCCACTTATTGCTAGAGAAACAGCATAAAGCTTCACGCTGTTGAGGAATGTGTTTGACTCACTTCAAAAAATTGCACCGACCTATGGCGCTTAGTCAGTCTGATCAAAAGGCATCCACTTTTTCTCGTTCATCCTCATAATTTCAGGATTTCTCCAAAACGTATCAAACGTTTGCGAGGAGATGTTCTAGATTTCTTCATGAGGAAGTGGTTTTTCTTTGAAATTTTCATCTCTATTTTGTTCCTTATACGCACCTAGGAGGTGTTTTGTTCGATTTGAGTATCCTGTTGTGGTGCTCCTTTATACAGTTTCGAAATGGCCTTCTACGGTCATGCAGGCGAATACGACCTAGTTGAAGTTTCTAAGTCTTCGGTGATATTTTAATTCTGCTACCGAATGCATTAGGCTACTTTCTAAACACTGCATTATAGCTATTTTATGCATTTGGAGAAACATCACAGGTTAAAGGGAGATTTGTACATGTTAGACTTGTAGTATGGAAGCTTCGCTTTTCTTTGTGCCTTTTCACCAGCAGTTATCGCTTCATTAAAAAGGCTATTTGTCCCACCAAGACTGGATGACTTGTGAAAGCAGTTAGTGGAGCCTTTTTTGCTACAAAACGCATCGAAAGTTCTTCTGCGTCCTCTTAATGGCACTAAACAGAGTACAACTTTAGTCGCTGGACATATTCGCAAAGCAGGCGAATCATCACTAATCAAATTTCGTCGAAGAACCCGAATGCTATATCAAGATATAACAATTAGTGTATAAGAAACACAGAATCATTTTGTCTATCCCATTATCTCAACGGACGGCTGGCGATAGTACAGTCGGTTACTCGCCACAGTGCCAGAATGTGACTAAAAAGAAGTACCGGCGTGGTTAATGAAGCCGCTCCGCGGAAGTGGTTTTGCTGAGAAGCGCGGATCCTTCGGCCAACGTTCTAGGGCGTTTCATCTTCTTCGGAGCCTTTATCCGAGCCGCTCCATAGTCGATCGTCCTCGTTGTGGCCTTCAATCTCATTCGAGTCCGATCTTGCTCGGAGGAGCACCGCTTAAATAAGAACTCTACCCGAAAGTCTCTTTTTCTACACAGTGGTTGTTATTGATAGTCTGATAGCATGATAACATGTTTGAGCTTCCTATGAAGTCTTCTGTGGCATGTATACCTTCACAGGCGCTTCTTTCGTTCTTCCGGACTCTTCGCTGTGGATTCTTACCTGGTCCGATGCTGTTGTGATATTCTCCATATATACTGTGTTCGTAGCGACATCACTTTGCGTTTTTCAATATTTCAATGGTTAACTGTGTGATGTTTTTATTTTCTAGCCATGATTTGAATAAAGTTGGTTTTTTTTTCTTCTAGCATCAAGAAAAAGTTTTCAATATGAAAGATGACGAGCATACATACTAGTAACAATCTCGGAACTCTGTTTGCTCTCTAGTCAATCTCGCCTTCTAGCTGTTGCTGGAATATGTATGCCGCCGAGTTTGGCAAGGTCGAGTTTTTTCCTTGACAACATCGAATGGTACCTCGACAGTAGATCAGTAATTGGGCTCTAACTGAGTAGCCCTTCCAAGTTCCTTGTATAGAGCAGGCAATTTTCCATTCATTTTCTTCTGCACGAATGAAAACCACTACCATCGGAATGTAATGTTCAAATGGTCGATCATGTTCAAAGCTGTGAACAAGTCCCAGGTAAAACAGTCTTAATGGGAACAAAAAGATTAAGAATGAAACAATGAAAGTGGTGGATTACTCTACAAAACGCTATGAGTATGTCGTATATAGATTCAAGACATTAGTTGATGGGGTAAATGGATTGTTGTAATAGCATCTCACAGAGTTAGGGCGACTTTATAGGTGAAATACGAACCCTAATGCAAATACCATGTACTACATCTGAAATGAAATGGTACGCAAAACTGAACCTTAAGTAGCAGTTGAACCTTCGTTTCACCCTTACGGAGGGCGTGTGCTACCAATACACCACCATGGCCACCGCTTTGCTACCACTCTTTTTCCAATATGAACCATCGAAACTGTCAGCAAACAACCCGAACGGGCTTAGTTTGGTAAGGAGGACGAAATTCTACGTACCACTCAATCTCAATCTTCGTAGATGATTAATTCAGCGTCATACAACTGTTAGAAAGCAGTTGAATCAAGGAAACATAAACTACACCTACATTTAAAAGAGTAGATTCCATTCAACGAAAAAATTTGTAAGCTAGAAATGTAATGAGCAGTTCATTTATAATCTATCATCTTGATCTCTGCTTCCTCTCAATTTAGTGGTTCAAGAGAAATGGAGAAAGTTGAAATGTTGCTCTCAGAAGCAATGGTGTGTTGTGAAATAAAAATCAACAAAAATAGAGAGAAAAAAATGGATCGTGAATTTCCAAAGTGAAGACGACATTTTTGATGGTTTTGCGTTTTGTAGACGCTCAATGATTATTTACATATACTACTTATTTCTTGCTATAACCTGGACAATGCGCTTCTCGAGAATGGCCAAGTGGTTGTAATGCTCGTCACGGCTTTGTGTGAGACTGCTCCCCACTTCACATTACTCTGCAGTCAACAGCAAATGCCCATGGAACATCATATCCAATTAAGATATCTTGAGATTGCCAAGAGACGTACTCAACGAGTATTTTGAAGCATTCAAGGCGAAGATGAAAAACGAACTCGTTTTTGGAAGTTTTGGGATGCTCAACAGGGGAAAAAAATCGGTGAAAAGGATCAAATATGTGAGTAAAGTTAAGATGTAATTGCCTAAAAGATTGAATGGTGGGCAAAAGTCTGACCTCGGGTTATCACCCATGCTTCAATATATGCATCAGAAACTGGCCACTGTGTAAACAGGATGGAAAATTGCTTGTCATGATTGAATGCGCAGTTGAGCTTTCGATGTTAGGAAAATCCCGTGTCCCGAAAATGAAATAGGCATCCGAACTTGAGGCGATTCGATAGTCTTGACGTGATCGTTGTCGTGACGTAGGTGTTCGTAGTCGCATCGAATTAAATCCAAGGAAAGGTGACGACTCCGAGGAGGATCTAACTCGACAGTATCCACATGCACAGGATAGATGCTGCTCGATTGCGGACATATGAACTGTTTCTGGGAGGCCATGCTTACCGTGATTTTGAAATTTTTGGTCGTTGATTTGTGCTTTAAACTTTGCCGGACAGAGCTCTTTCTTCAGACTATTGGTAATCATCTGAAAAGGTTGATGCTTTCTGATTTTACCAATGTGTTTATTTTCTGGAAATACGGTTTAGAAGGGAGAATAAGATTGAGTTTTGAATTTTTGAAACACTGTTTACTGGCTAATCGATAGAGCGAAGAACGTAGCAGGGGGCATGGCAGGGGCGGGGTAAGGCGTGACAATTGATAATTTGTTTTTCAATTGGGAAATTTTCCTCTGCTTCGAAAGAAACTCTAGACAAGACGATTGACTAAGATACTACGAACATTCCTCTACACAAAGATATGCTTTTCGGCTTCCAGCGAATCATAAGCGTGACAAAAATGAAGGCGAAGTGCGAATGTAAAACCTAATTTTTGACCTAGATGCTACAACGTTATAAAAGGGTGTTTTGGAATAAGGCACATTGAAGCGATAGCCTCCGGTCTCAGCTTTCGAATAATTACTAGCACTCCTATGAAAAAATTTTATTCAGCGAATGAGATCATTTTTTCACTTGTTCCCTCATGATCAATGAGAACCGAATTCTCACCTATTTTCTTCCTCCCGTACAATTTTGAGCGCAATCACAATGATGATGAGATATGGGCATGACTCGAAGCTCTCCAGTTGGGCTACAAATTCGCATTTACTTTTTGCTGAGGTTGAAATGCTATCTATTCACCTCAACAACCGACAATGTTCCATTATCTTTGCCTCCATATTCCTCTTTCTCTCATCGCCATATTTGGTTACCTCAATAGGTGACAACTTTTTTGATTGAAATCGTTTTTGTGATGTACCACAAAACATCACCACAAGTTGATTTCAGTGTTTAGAAAATATAAATATACTTCGCTGCCTTTGGGTATAATTAACTATGAGTGCTCAAAAGTTTCAAAGAAATCGAAATCAAAAGACTGTATTTCATCCAGTCTGTATTTTTGAAGCCTAGAATAAAAAAATTCTGGAGCTTATGACATGAACCTATGAGCAAAAGCAAGGAAATGTTAGATAAACTATCGACCAACAGATTGACGAAATTTAACTATAGTGTACTGGACGTCTGCAATAGGTCTTATTTAGCGCTATTGCTCTGAAAAGGAAGTTGAAATCGATCATTATGAGCAGTTGTTTCAAGGCAATGACGATGATAATTTTCTCGGATCGAAATTTCGAGAAATTTCTCACCGTCATAAGCCACCGTTATAAAAGGCCTGATATTTATTTGAGTATCTCTATCGATGCTAGATGAAGCCAAATGCCTGGCGCACCCTAACTTATGAGCTTCATACTTTATCTTTCTATAAGCACGCAGCAGGATTTTTATTTCCAATCTTTGACACACATGATGCCATATCGCTACCGTAATTAACCCTCTCAGGGCCACGTGTATCACACATGGCACGGGCGTACTTTCATGTTTTCTCATCGAGCGTAGATTTCTCATTGAACTGTTAGCGAGTATTCTACAGTTGAAAAAATTACGGTTCTGATGATATGCCCGGCTTTTGCAAACGCTTTTCTGGTGAGCTGTAGCAACAAAAAGTAATTTACGTTTTTTTCTCTAGAGTGCGTGGTGTGATTTGCTCATGTGTTTGCTTGTCTTCTTCGCCAAGCAAAGGTTCTTCACTGAACTTTTAGTAATCGTTAAATAGTCTCTGAAATGGCGATTGTAAATATATACCTAAATCTTGGATTAATTCTCGATCGAACAACGAACAGAAATGACCTTTCGCTTTTGGAGTGCTTTGCTATCGCGCATCCTCGGCTTTACAGCAAAGTTTTGACATTTAACCGATAGCTTAGAAAGTGTGAATTTTGAAAACAAATTTGGTTTTTGAACTGATATTTGAGTGTGTTGTAGCAATGGAATTAAGATCGCGTATCACAAACTGACTCTAACTGATCAGCTCTTCGCTTGAACATTACAGTGGGTTTATTGGTACTTGTACAGTAAAATCCGTTGGATACAGTTTATAATAAGGAGTATTGAGTGAGATGCAAAGTATTTAACCTCAGACGGAAGCTGAACTCGTGTATCACGCATACCGAAGGGGAAGCACTCCCACTACATCACCGAAGCCATCATCTTCCTACCACTCTTTCTTCGATATAACCTATCGCACCTATCAGCAGCCAACCATCAACAGGTATGATCGGGTAAGCACATATCCTCATCAAACCCAGTCAAGCAGACAGCTATCCAAAACGTATAATCTAACAAAACATTTTATTTTCAATGCCTTTTCAAAGCAGTGATGCGACGATATAACCATGAACCTAGAAGTTTGAGAAATGTATAACATTCGACCTCAAGATGAACTGAACCAGCGTCCCATCCATACCGAGGGCACGTGCTATCACTACGCCAGCAAATCCACCTCTTTAAAGCCACCCTTCTTTTCCAGACTTTTATAAGAACCTCATATGCGCAAAACAATAGCAGTTATTCTGAATCCTGATGTGATCCACCGTTGAGCGGAGCAACCGCACTCTGCATTGCACTTCTATACACATCTCATGTTATCAATAGATTATCGTCCAACCAATAGCTATAAAAGACGGTTGCAGAGTATGTTGCTCCATTTAAACGATGCTCTACTCCAGAAGATACGACTGAACCTGACTACATGAATTCAAGTCGAGAGGGAGACCGATTGTGCCCAAGTGACTGGAGCTGTCACGACTCAGAAGGAAACAAAAGCGCCGCATTGTGAGCAAGGTAAGACTTGTACACGAATCTCCTTCGAAACAATCATGGTCACATTGTGCTGTTTCAACTGATGTGAACCATCACATACAGAGCAACCTCACTGTGTATTACGCGTTCAAAAACGATGGTTGTGGAATGGTTGCTCACTTATAACAGTTTAGGTCAGTTTATATCAGTGGTGTTCCTCTCTGGATAATGAGGATCGACTAGAGCACGTAGACCCAGCTGGAAACAAAGTACTATTGTGGACAATCAACTGGGACCGTCACGACCGAGAAATGAAAATACTTCAATTCAACGGTGCTCCACCGTGCAGTATATGATTCACGCACTTACGCAGATTCAAATCGAGGAAATAAGCGAAGAGGGAAAAACGACCACAGTTGAGATTTTTGCAAGAAGCCCCTGAGGCGAAACAGTGTTATGGACCATCGCAATAATAAAGGTTTAAAATCGTAAATAATACATAAAATACATGTAATTATAAATAATAAATACCATAAATCGACGATTCAATAGCATTGGCCGCGAAGGCTCAATGACAGTAAATGAATAGGCATTAGTGCAGAAAAAGGCTATAACACTGAAACGTTCGTCGTAAAATTTGGCAAACTTAGCACTTTTTAGATTCGTTGATAAACGCAAAAACTCTCGACCAGCAAAGGAGTTACAGTACAACTCCTGATCTGAAGAAAACAAACTTCCTGAACAACTGGAAATGAAAAAAATCCAAATTCTTTACGAATGCATGAACAAAACGGACCTGAAAGGGAAATTGGATAAGGCTGTGACATCTTGATAGATGTAGAACCAATAACCCTTAATGAGTTCCATTCAAAAGCGCGGTCTGAAAGTAAGAGAAAAAAGGGTAGAGAGACGCCAAGCTAAAAAAAAACAGAGCGAACGAGAATTTGCCTTTACATTAGAATAGTTATCTTTGGTTCAATTCAAGCGATTACTCTTGGAGTTAAAAACTATACCGTTAGGTGACGCATACTGATCAAGCGTCATCCAAATCGGATTGAAAAGATCTTTAAATGATTTCAATAAGAATCGACATCAAATAGACAGTTAAGCCAAGTATTAAGGCAACTTGAAATCGATCCCACAACAGCAGCCTGTTAAACCTATTCGAATTGAAAATAAGGATTATATCAACAAAGTATTTAGTCGCCCCATGAATCCCTTCGTACTTCCACACTTTGTCTTTAATTAACTATGAATTTCATAAAATCAAGCAAAGAAATTATTATCGTTTTCAGAAGATTATTTTGAGACTTCGCAAAAAATTTATAATTCTTGACACCATATTTTAAACCTTTCATGAGGTTTGTTATGGCACTCATAATGTATATAAACGTGCTTCGGCCCCTCAGCCCCATAAGTAGCACGGTGCCTTAGGCTCAAACAATTCCTTGTATGGGGATGTATACGCTACACAGAGGAATCGACCCCGAAGTATTAGAACTCAGCGTTCGGTAAGAAGACCACTGTGGCCTTCTTTCAAAGCTAATGAAAGTCGATTGTCGTTTGCTCGGCTTACAGCTATTACGCCACTATACTTATATATACATATAGCTGTTGTGTATATATACAGATGTATGTATGTATATATATATACATATGTACATATTGTATATATATATATGCGTGTATACATACATATAAATATACACATATATATGTGTATACATGCGCATTTGTGTACATGCACACATGTTATATATGCTATGTATATATGTATAAATGCATATATATATATATACATGTACATATGTTTATGCATATATGCATATATTAACACTTTCAATCAATTATCACAAGGTCTGGTTCAAAACATACTATACAACGTTACAGCATATTTCAAGCGCTTCTTCAGGATATATTAAGAATTTTAAGCGAGGTTTCCACATTGCAGATTGAAAGTATTGATATATATATATATATATATATACGCTGGCGCAATAGCCGTAAGCCAAGTAAGCGACAATCGACAATCATTCACTGTGAAAGAACGCCACGGTGATCCTTTTACCATGCACAGAGTGTAAATAATTCGGCGTCGATTCCCTTATACGTAGGATTGAATTTCTTTACAAGGAAGTGACTGAACCGAAAGGCCTCGTGCTACTGAGGATGATGAAAGAGCGAAACACGTTTCTGGCACTTCATATAAGTCATAACAGACTCAATGAAAGGCTCAAAATATGCTGTGAGGATAACTATTCGCCATCATGACCATGATAGAGATCATTTGCTATACAAAGATTAGATTCCTTTATACGGCAAACAACGAGGCTAGCGACCAACGAAGTGGCTGAGGTCACTTTTGAGCCGGCTGCAGTCGTTGAACATTTTTGCCCAAGGTGATGCTTTGGGGGCGTGAAAAAATGACATTTCGATGGAGAAATATCTAGGTTATACAGTGGGTGTGGCTTAGTGGTTCAGCACAGTCTCTCCAAAATGTGGCACGTCAACTTTGCAATGTGAAGTGGTGGGTGAATGTTTAAGTTGTCCCACCAAAACATTACTTCGAAGTAATTCATTTCACTCAGATGGTGAGCGATGGTGCTATGGTCGTATCCAAGTACCTGCTCATGCCACTTAAATATTCTATAATATACCACAGCTTTTTGGCACGATTTTACACAGGAAGAAAAACTGATTAGAAAAAGTGTGAAAGGATTCATGAGACAACCCTATATTATGCGAGAAATAACAATGTTTAGTGAATTATGCTGATGCAAATGCAACTTAGTCTATCAATAGCGTACTGCTTCTTTTCGATTCATTCCTCTAAGATCACAATGTTCAACTCGAAATCCACGGCAGTACTATCTAGAACGGTCAGTCAACCATAACAATCAGATCATCTAACATTGAGGTAAATGCACCCACCAATAAAGTACATGTGACGATTATGCAGACCGAGGATCAGTGCACGAAGCTTGCTGACACCATGACACCAAGAAGAAGTCGTGTGTAGATAGTACCGATTTCTGCTATCTAAAATGTTATATGTTAAATTAGGTAATGAGTATGATTAACACTGCAAGCAATGCGCCAATGTACAAAGATTCTGTTTTGTGAGCGATTAGTCCAATATATATAGCTTGCCAGGTAGTCCAGACAAAAGACCAGCACAAAGGTGGGAATAGAAAGGACATCCTGTAAACTAATGGAAAGGTCAAAGAAATGTTTGAAGCATACAGAATACCTCAGAGTCCGAGCCGTCCACAAAACATCTCCGAATCTTCCTCATACTCGTATCGACCGAATACATTATCCTTTCTATGAGGTCAAAATCAATGTCGTAAACCTCATGGCTAAATTTATCGTGACTTAGACCTTAAATGCAAAAAAAAGAAGGAAAATAGATGATTTTAAGTGGCTTTTAAAATGACCAAAGGTGCCTACTCCACGTAAAACTTGTCTAGGAGTGAAATCATCGGTATTAAGGCAAATGTGGTAGATCCCACTAACAGCAGAAATAAACAGAACCTAAATTTGATATAAAAAGGGTGAATACTTTGTCGAAACGTATTCTTTTGAACAAACTTCTTCTGCTGGAACAGCTCTTTTACTAGACTTTTAGTATTTATTCCAGAATTTCAACGTCAACATTTCAAGTGTACCTGGTTTTTAAAAAGCCTTTTTTCTCTGTGCTGTATTTGTCCAAATATATTGAGTTTCAGTCCAAATATACTGAGTCTCACATTCAGTTGCGGTGAACTGCGGATTTTCGTTTTTATTTGAAAAGTTATGTCCCCTTTTCGAAGGAATTTTCTGAGTTTAGCTCTCCGAGGACAAGCGTTGATAGGCAGGCGGCGTCGTGCCGTCACTTACGCGGCAGTAACAAGCAGCTCTTCATGTCTGTGCATGCATATCTGGCTGCCTGCGTGCTTGCCTACGAGACGCGACACCGCCATTACAGTAGCTGAGCATGATTCGACGTCGCGCGGTGAGCATCAAAATGACTGCAGGTCCTCACAGGATTTGAAATGGATTTGTAAAAGCGACTTTGTCCTATCGTTCTATGGGCTCAAGTTCTTATTTTCATTTTATTGGGTCATTTCAATAGTTCTTTCACTGAAGCAATAAATACCAAACTAACCAACTAGTAGTAATTAATTTGCCTAACACCAGTGCTCAAAATATGCGTTAACAGCCTAAACACATGTCTATCATCTCTCAGGAAACAAACACTATCGTTTGAGCAGAATTTTTCGAACTTTATTTTTTACCAAATTTGTCCATATTTGTCGCATCGTGGCCACTCAACGAGACCTTTGTCACATTTTGCTGTTTTACAGGTACAAAATGAATGTACGATGGAAAAACCGCTTTCGATCACATCGTCCCTGCACAGGCTAGAGAATTTTCTCTACAGGCGAATAGCGTCGCGAACCTTTGCTAAATATCTCCATAATGCCGAAAGTATTGGTCGCTTTGGCATTAAAAGAAAGCTCAAAAAATTTAAGATAGAGCGGTTTTGTCTTGTTGCTTGAGAGAAGGCAGAAATGTGTTCAGGCTGATGGCGAACACATTGAATATTGTTGGCAAGCATTTTTAATTGAATCTTGTTGGTAAATTTGGTGTTCATTGCTATAGTGCTAAAACTTGTGAAAAACCCTATTATATTGTCATACAAACCCGATGCTAAACATAAACCTAAGTAGCCTAAGCCTATACACGAAAAGCTTATGAACAAGTAGAGAAAATCATACAGCGTTAGAATCATCCGTTCCACCTGATGTTTTTTTTGAGAACGGTAAAAACCATGAACTAAATAACAAAATTCATGTGATTCGATAATTCGATGTTACAATTCCACATATGGAAGAGATGCGACGATCTTCCAACAATTCTTTATAAAGTAGATTATACCTAATAGCCTAATGTTATACCCTCATGCTCATGCCAGATCATAAACGTGCATCTCTCCTTCATGAATTACGGACAAATGAAAAGCTGTTTTACTACTCCAAAACAAAGTAACGAAGGATCGAATACCAAAATAAAATCCATGAAACCTTGTGAAACATAATTTATTGATTCAGTCTGAAGTAGGACAACACTGAGTTAGTTTCTAAATAGGACTATTTGGTATTTTACTAATAAGCAAACCGAAACAATGCATTTCACTGGCATTATGAAGTGATAACGTCGATGGCTAACTGGATAACATTCAGTTATAGATATTCGCAAGTACAACTGACTCAAAAAAGTAGGACGTAAGGAGTTCAGAGACCATCTTTCCTTCAAGCTCCACATCATCGATCAACAAACAACATCGATTCGTCTCTATTATTTAACCAATTCACGAGATTGTCAAATGAATTTGTTTGGCTAAGGTCTCGACGTGTTCGCCCACTGAGAACCGATGATAGTAGAACTGTTCCACATGTATCTTTGACGATGAATTAGTTCGTTCATGTCTTAAACACTTCGAAAACAAATTTCCTTCCGTGATACTATACTTATACATCTACATACTACTTGTTCGACAAATCTAATATCACAATAATGTCCTATCATTGATATATCACAAGTATTTCATATATTTTGATGACTTATCTCAGTAGTAGTGGATCATTTAGTGAACGACACTGTTAAATTGAAATCAAATCTCACTGTAAAATCGCTTAGTAGTACATGAAAGCAACATGATCATGAATAAGAACAACAAAATGTCCAACTTACTCTGACATCAGATGCAATCCCAACCAAAGTACTGAGTCGACTAAGATTGGGTATAACGAGTAAACTGTTGTGGATGAAATCTAAATCTATAGAGAAATGAACTAGGAAAAATCGAACCTTGACAGCGCTACGCTACCAAACTCCCGCGTGATTCAATGTGTGTGGCTGATAGACCGGGACTTGATCTATGAGAAACGAATGCGAAAATCAAGGCGATTCACGGCGTAAGTACGTTCGCCAATTAAACATTGTTAATATCTACCGTAGTGATGCTCAAAGTATATTACGGAACTAAACAAGCCACATTCCTGAAATAAACAAATGTCAAACGTTAGCTTACTTTGTCATGTATTCCCAGATAATCGTCACTGCCCAGTCAAATGAATCTGATTGCTCGAGAAAACAACAGGGTAGGAATCGAGTTCGTTATAATCGCTTTGATATCACTCTTAAGAACTTCACTTAGAAGCTTTATTCGCATTCAAAACGTGCACATCATATCATACAACATGGTGTACAACACAAAGCATCAATTACCACGAATAAGACAACATACTACAGAATCCATATCATCTAGGTGAAGTATCTTGATCAAAGGTGAAGCATAACGCTGCAACACTTTCAAGCAGCAACGGAAATTTACTCCGCGCGCTAACATTAGACTCAAAGCCAGCATAGAGCGAGTGAAACGATAAGAAATCGATCTGAAAAATCGAAAAATCAAATCGAATCGATATAATCTGAAAAAAATGGTCTATCAGGTAAAATACATAGTCAAGTACGTTAAAATTTACTTAATCTTCGACCCAAGCGCTTTCCTTGCGGAGCTCCTCCTCTTCTTCGGGAGTAAGATCGTTGTCTATGTTGAAAGTGCGACGTATTTCTTCTGGAGTCTTTCCTTTGATCATGTTGGCCACGGTTTTACATGTCACATCAAGTAGTCCCTCGATATCCAGATAATTAGCGGCAAGGATTAATTCGAAGAGCGTTGCCTGATCAACTTTTAGGAATTCCACATCCCAGGTGGGAATGTCGTTGGTACGCTTTTCACGGTTATTTGAGTCATCCGTGCTCGGCGGATCGTCCTTGTGATATGTACACCACTGTAAGACTTTTTTCATAATGGGACCTGATACTTTGTAGATAGGAATCGGATCGTTTGTTTCGTTATCCAGGCCCAAAACCTCCAACATGGTGTTGATCGTGGTTGACAGGCGGATAACATTTCGTGGCACATCGAAATTCTCCCCATCGTTTGTTACCAGCTTCAATATAGGACTCTTTTGTGCGTCCGTCGACATTCTGAAAAAAAATAATAATAAAGCAGTAAAGTTGAATCAAAACCTGGTGAGCAATCAACGAGAATTATGTGACGACGATAAAAGGAAACAAGCTCAAAAGAGGCTAACTCACAGCAGCTCAATGATGAACAACAAGTTAAATGAGGCTAACCCATTTTGATACGCTGTGATTACTTAACATAAAGATAACAAAAATTATTTCCCAATAAAGAGATATTGATCGAAAATATCGACAGTGACACGGTCAGAAAATCGCGTGCTTAGTCAGCAGGTGGTCTGACTTGAACATGTCAGTGGGCGTCGGTACGTCTACAAAAAATAACCGTTCCAAACGTTCGTTTGAGGACCGCAAACATATTGCTATTTTTTCGACATGTACAATGTTATCGCTATAACTATGTAAAATTAAGGCTATATCTCTAAACTATTATAACTATGTATAATTGATAGTAGAAAGAGCAATGTGCAAAATGGTCCTCAGTAGTGTAACGGATAGAGCACGCATTCCCGGAAAAAGTGAGGTGTGCGGGGCTTAGTCCCGCCTGACGCTAAAGTTTTGCACATCACTCCATAACACTGGGTATATATTTATAACATCATGCCACGCAAAAAACTGCTTGAATAAAAACAATTTCATTTGACTTCTGAAAGTCTAAGAAGACAGCGAAAAGGCTCCAGTTCCCAACGCGTTAACACACTGAGGACCTTTGGATACACGGCGCTAGCTCTGCCCCGTTGTGCATGCGGCGGCTCGGCGGTGACGGTGAATCGCGCTGGCACCTATCGCGAGGAGTGTTGCTGGTTTGGTCACTCAAAACGACGCTTTATTGTCGTTTTTATTTTGGTGCAATTTTTTTGGTCTTGCTCATTACTAAAGGTCCTTTATAGCGTAAGTATTACACCAAAAATGCTCAATTGTCTAAAATTTCACTAGATTCTGATACGAAACGTACGTTATGGATAAGAACGCGTCTTCAACCCTTTTTTTGAATTTATTATACGAAATATGGCGCAATAAGATGTGTTAGCGATTAGAGTATATTTACTGAAAATAAATGGATAATACCAAAAAATCACACATGGTAAAGGATCGAACCAGCAACCTTGTTCCCGATCGACGTCGGCACAAGCCACAGTCACAACAGGCTGCTCACCGCAGCTTACGCGACGCGGTGTGGGCTAGAGCCGTGGGTGAACAGTCATCACATTTACACATACTTACGAATTGCAACCTCTTTAACAGGAAGCCAAGATAGAGACGACTTTCGCTGTGTTCTAGACAAAGTAAATTCGTCTTGAGTGGAGATCAAGAGTAAGTGAAGAGTATGTTGTATCTTTGGACAGACGTAATGCATGATACTCAAAAAAATGTAAAAGACCTCGCGGAAGAAGAACAGTTTCTAGAAAAAAATTTCGTATTTCACGAATCCACGTATAAACCTGTACTTACACTTATGTGGATGCTTGCCATGATGTTCGCCATTCATGAAAGACTTTTCTATATATTTCGTCACACCATCAAGAGAGTACATGTTCCTGAATGAAAACAAATCCAACAAGCATCGTGGTAAACTCTCAATGTTCGCTTGACACGATACTCGCTAAATCCGGGCAAAGGAAGCAAGTTGTATACAAACAGAAGCTAGTTTAAAATAAAACGAAGGTGTTTTTCTAATTGTATTTTACACGATCCGTTTCCTCACTTTATTATATGGATCCCAGCACTTCCAGTATGCTATTTTTTTTCCTCGTATTATCATTTCCTAGGGTCTTCGAACATTTCGCGTGCTTTTCGACTGCTGCTTGAGGATTTCATCTTCTTCGTGAATGTCGTAAAATATTGGCCAGTCAGATCTGGCGATCTCGACATGGCCGAGCAGTGTCATCAGGTGATAATAGAAGAGCTCCGGAGAAAGGGATTGAAATCAGTATATTGCCTAAATAATCGGGATGAGGGATGAAGTTTCCACTATCAGTTTCTGACGGTTTAACAATATATTTGCGGTGACTGAACGCAAATTTAGCCTTCATAAAGGCTCACTATGGCCATGTACCAAGTAAGTTTTGCTATCTTCTCAGACAATTATGGTATCTATTTATCAATCCCGGAGGGATGGAAAGCTTGTCGTTCCTTGAGCGGTATCCTACCATCAACCATATATTGATCGACGACGTGTGTCGCAGAACACCCTTTAGTAGGATGAGATGAGATGTCAACAGTGATAATTATGTTTCGATTATCTCAACAGTGCGCTCAGTTACGATCACGCTTTCTTCTTTTAGCTGACGTTGGATGTTTATATGTGTACATACATATACAGATATACTAATATGTACATATATATACGTATATATCTCAGCTGACGTCACCAAAAAGAGAGCGTCGGTAATACAAGGGTTCAGCACCCTCCTCCAGAGAAGGTGAAATCTGGGCTCGAATCCCAGCTGAAGCAAATGTTCTTGCACACCGCTCCACCTTATTAAGTTTATTATAACATCATACCACCGCAAGAGGCGGTCAAATAAAATGATTTATGACTGATTATACATATACGTATACACATATGAGTACATCTCCGTGCGTGAGTATATACATATATACATCTACATAGTAAAAAAAAAAGTTGAAAACAGTCGATGCCCATGAATCAATTTTGTTCTACCAGCCGAAATCCAACGAGTGAGAGGTGGTAATGGACCAGTGTTATCGTACACTGTGCCGCCGCTTGGACTTTATGCATTCTTTTTTTGAATCTACATCTATATATTGTAGTTGATCAAGCGTAGACTGCTGGCGTGATGCGAAGATTAAAATCACGACGGCTGAGAGCTGAGATATGCGTGCTTTCACTGATGGGACAAACGTTTGGTTATCAATGATGTTGTCTGCTCGATTCGCACCTATAGCCCGTGCGTCGCAGCACGTATTGCCAGCGCTATCGACCGACCGATAAATGACCATATATTTATGAGTGCTCTCACATCGAAACACCTACAAAACGAGGCGAAGCGATTCGCATAAGATCGATATAACACCCGTCTGCAAATGTCGGCTGTATGTGCATATATCTATATTCTATCCGTAACTGATTCTCGCAGCGCTATGTGCACAGTTGAAAGGAAAAGTCAGCATGTTAGAGTTTTTTGACCCGTTGAGTCTCAACTTCCCTTTACGGAGAACACTGGTCGCGTCGCCGCGCGCGGTAAGAATCTTGTATTTCCTCGAACTGCAGCGGAATATGGAAATTTCTATATTAAATTGAGATTTTGAGGAGACATTAGCATTGTTAAGCGGTGGAATACCACAAAGGGGACTTCTATAAAGGGTTATTTGGTATGAAGAACGCTCATGTATCTTAAAATATCCTGTTTCAACGACAACAGAACGTCTTTGCGGAGAGTAACAATTTTCAAGATGAACAAGACTCTTGTTTTTTTGTTTACTTGTGTTTTCATAATTATTCGTAAGAGATGCCGATTTTGATACTAAACTTGGTTTCTGGGAGGACCTCCACGGTACTTTCTACTATCGAAATAAGATAACGGATTGTTCTGGCATTATATATATATGTATATATGCATACATATATATATATATACATATATACTTGTGCATATGTAGCAAACTCTCGACTTTGAGCAAACTTTTCCGTTAAGGAAAAATACCCCTCTTGCTGGACAAGAACATTCATAGGAGGGTTAGTAACATTTCGTAGGTTCAAATCTCGGGGGTCTGTTGCACGCGTTCGTTTTCTTGAAAAGTTTTTTTATAGCGACGTAGCATTCAAAATTTGATTATGTTTTCCCGCACTGTGAGAATATTTTCGTTGGAAGCACGAAGAGCATATGAACGTGTAGAGGAGATCTTGTAGTATCAGAGTGACACGTATCAACTGAAGCTTCTTCTAAAGCGGAGGAAAATTCTAAATTCGATAACAAAACCCGCACCAGACATGTGAGTCGCCCCGGCGCGATCGATTGGCCGGGTATCGATCCACGGCCACGCATACACACCAGCCGACGAGTAAGTGCACGGCATATTTGAAACAATCATATTTTACCTCTTACACAGCGGTGAAACAGTTTTTTCGGAAATTAAGGACAGCTTTGGAATCGTCGAAAGTTCTGCTATCGAACGATTGCGCGTAATTGAAGAGAAGAACACTGCACTACGAGAAATACGCGTTTGTGGAACATAGAACTTTCCTTTCTGCTGTAGCGCTGTAAAGAGACTTTTTCAAAATACGAGCCGCGCAAGAAATCTCCCAAGGTTTATGCTTTCGAATGATTACTAACAGTCTTATGAAAAGCCTTGTCAAGAGAAAGGGGTCGTTTCTTGGCTTATTTCCGTTCAATAAATGAGAAACGAGGGACTAATACAAATGTACTTTTAGTGAGCAGAACGCTTAATTGTCCCAGAAATCCTAATTTTTCAATGCAATAACTAGTAGCTCGAAAAACGCATTTTGAACTTGCTTTGCATACTTCTTTTGGTGATTGTCCATTATGTGGCGACAAATGAAAAACAGATCTCATTTGCTGTACAAAAGCTCTTCATATCAGTATTTGTAACCATTCAAAAGCTTGATTTCTGGCTAGAGTCCCACGTAGCCGGATTTCCAAAACACCCTTTTATAACGCTGTAAAATTCATAACAAATCTATGTTTCAGACAACCACAAATTTTTTCTTATCTCGGTTGGTTTTATTTCGCTGGACCAAACTCCTTCCTTACAGTACTAGCACTCATTCAATAATACAAGTTTCAAAAAACTCAAAAAATGTGATTGCTTCTTGGAAAAGCTTTTATGATAGCGCTGTAAAGAAAGAAAATATTTCTGCTCTAACATAGCCGGAGAGAGCTTTTCTAGAGTATTAGAGAACGATCGAGTTTTACATTTTTGGAGAACTTGTTTATCGGCTAGTTGGTGGGGTCGGGAGCAGCTGATCGATGCCGTGGCCGATAGATATGTGGGATGCTACTTGTTAACTTATTATTCAATTGGAGATTTTCTCTTCGCCTTGAAAAAAACTCTAGATAAAACGATTGGGTCAAATCAAATGACACAAAAGTTTCACTACACGTTGATATGCTTTTCGTGCTTCCAGCGAGATATCGCGTGGGAAAAAATGAAGGCAAACGGCGCGTATAGAGAATTATCTTAATTATTTTTATTCTGGATGCTACAGCTGTATAAAAGGGTCTTTTTTTGAAAACCGGCGACGTAGAGCTGCAACAAGAAATCTTAAGTTTTTGAACGATTACTGGCACTCCTATGAAGAGTTTCTCTTCAGCCAATGAGATTGGCTTTTCATTTCCTGCCTCATAATAGACAAGTACCATTTTTTCCATGATATTGAGTGAATGTTTTTCGAAAAAAAGCATTCTACAATGAATTACCTTCCAGAAGACACACAGAAGGACTTATTATGGTGTGGCCGAAGAAAGCGTTCACAGACTTTCTAATTATTCATTCGAGTGCCTTGGAGAACTACACATGAATACTGTTCATAGTAATTAAAGTGTGGCCGAAGCAAGCCTTGACGGACTTTGCATTTATTTATTCGAGTGCTGTGGAGAATACTACACATGAATAATGTTTATAGTGAAGTGTATATGAATGATATAAGAAGTCAAAACTTTAATTCAAAATCGTCTCCTGTAGTATTATTAATCTAAAGTAATTGTTGAGTCTTATCGATGAAATGAAATCGTAATGCAATGCGCAGTATGACTTTTTATGGGCAACTTAATGCTTTGTAACTGCTTCGGCATGCTCAAACCAAAAACTGCATTATTGAAGTCCGTTCTATCATATTGAAACGATTGCTGACAACTAAACCCCCTATAGAAGTGATAACAATCCTAATTACATCAGAAGGCGACCAAATTTCATTGTAACGCGCCTCGCTCGTCACGAGATCCCACCGCCTGCCGCACAAAGTATTAAGGTGGGACTCAGATGTCAGCTTGTTGAGATCAAGACTATATTCCTCACATGTGGATGTTCACGATAGTTAGAAATAACTCCCAAATACGTAGATTTGAATGGTCCATGTAATGGTGGCGCTGTAGCCGAACGGTTGCGATGCTCATCGAAACGCACGCGGGCGAAACTCCGCCCTCTCTACTATCCGTCAGTCAGCATCAAATGAATCATGAAACGTCACAGCCAGGCTATCGTTAATACTGCAAGAAGACGAGCTCAACCAGCGTTTTACCTGTATCACCTGTATTACCTGTCGTTCAGTTGATCGTCGAGTGACTCGAGTGGGTACCAGCAACTCTTCCATTTTCCCTATCGCGTGCAAGAGTAGCCCACTGGGTCCTCCTCGCTCTAGGGATTCGCTGAGCATCATATCTTTCTTCTATCGCTTTCGTGAAGAAATCAAGCCAGCGGGTCACTGGTCTTCATTTAGAGCGTTTGACGTCCCGAGGAATCCAGTCAGTAACGGCTCTCGTCCATCGGTTGTCGTTGAAGCGCATCACGTGTCCGGCCCACCTTATTTTCGATATCCTGGCGTGTAGAACGGCGTCTCTGATTTTCGATCGTTGACGTAGGTCGGAACTTCGGATCCTTTCTCTCATTTGCGAGATACGGGATACTCCAAGCATCGACCTTTCGACTGCGCGTTCGATAACGGCAAGTGATCTTCATCCTGCTTACGCAGCGACCAGGTTTCTGCTGCATACGTTAGGGCAGGGATAATTGTCGAGTCGAAAAGGTGGGCACGGAGTCGTATGTTCTTTGTCCTCTTCACTACATCTTCGATGCTCTTAAACGTTCCCCAAGCCGCTCGTTTTCTCCTGCTTCAACTCTGGAGCTAGGTCGTTCATCATGTTGATTTCACGACCTAGATAGACGTAACTGGAGCATTCGGAGATTGTCGTTCCGTTGAGCGTGAATGGGGCATTAGAAACCCATCCGTTCCTCATGAACATTGTTTTCGTTAGATTCAGTTGAAGACCAATCTTTCCACAGGCGTTATCGAAATCGGTCAACATTCGTTCCGCTTGGCTGATGTTTGGTGTTATGAGAACGATATCGTCAGCAAAGCGAAGATGGTTTAATTGTCGACCGTCAATTTTCACTCCCATTTCGTCCCATTCTAATGTTCGCATGACGTTTTGTAGGGTGGCAGTGAATAGTTTTGGCGAAATTGTATCGCCTTGTCGAACCCCTCTTCTTACGTCAATGGTGATATTGATGTAGAATGGAGACATTTTGGTCGTGAAATTTTTATAGAGCTCACGAAGGATCATTATGTACCGAGTAGGGACGCCCTGGTTATCCAGAGCCTCTATAACCGCTTCTGTTTCCACTGAATCAAAGGCTTTCTTCAGATCGATGAAAGTGAGACAGAGTGGTTGTTTGTACTCTCGCGAAACTTCAATGAGTCTTGTGATCGTGTGGATGTGGTCTATGGTACTAAATCCTTTTCGGAACCCTGCTTGTTCGCATGGCTGTCCTTCGTCCAGTGTTTTGTCAATCCTGTTTAGGATGACTCGAGTAAAGAGTTTATAGACAATGGACAGCAAGCAGATTGGGCGATAATTGCCTATGTCGTGAAGGTCTCCCTTTTTGAACAACAATACGGTCTTGCTGGTTTTCCATTGAATAGGGACCTTGCATTCTGACAGGTAGCGAGTGAAGAGCCGAGCCAGGGTGTTGATGAGAACTGGCGGCAGATTCTTCAGATGTTCTGGTCTAATCCTGTCTGGACCGGGTGTTGTTCTGTTCTTCACCGACGATATAGCATGTCGGATTTCGGAAGGGAGGACCGATGGGACGACATATTCGTCCTCTTTCAATTTATATGACGGTAAAGAGACATGGCTAGCGAAGAGATCCGAGTAGTATTGGTGGATGATTTTCTCCATAGCCCTTCTCGAAGCTGAAAGTGTCCCGTCACGGTTTCGGAGTGCAATCATCTTGGTCTTATAGTTGGCGAAGCCTCGCTGGGCTTTGCGAATGCTCTTCCCAGCTTCTGCAGCTTCTGCCATAACTGCTGCTCTTCTCCCTTTAAGGTCTTCTTTTATCGCTTCTCTGCAGCGTTTCGCAAGTTCGGACGTAAGGTTTCGGTTTCCTGCAGCTCGTGCGATTCCACGTTGACGTATCAGCTCGAGTGTCTGCGGAGACAAGCGTCTCTTCGTGACCTTAGGACTCTCGGCTTTTATAGCGCTAACGTGAAGATATTCAACGAGTCGATCGTATTCTTCGTCGATGTTGTCGACAACGGTATCTTCCCAAGAGCCGACTAATGATTTGAATACATCCCAGTTTATGGTAGTTCTGGGGACTTCGTTGTTTGAATATAGCGGCTGGCTTTTGGAATTGCGAATTACCATGGGTGGTTTGGGTCGTCATGATAAACTCAGATAGCCTCTCACCCTGCTCATTCTGCTCTAGTCCGTGGGTTCCTATGTGACGTTCTTCAGACGTTCTTTTAGGTCCAATTTTTGCGTTAAAATCTCCGACAATGATCTTAAAGAATATAGATCTTCTCTGAAGAATTTTTCGAGGTTCATATAGAACGCTTCGACTTCGTCTTCGTCATAGTTGATGTTGGTGCGTAAGCAACGAAGATGGTCAAAGCCTAGATTCTCAATGTTTTACATCGATCAATAAATCAAAATGAACTAAATGCTGGAAGTACTGAGACCCACATAGCGAAAAAACACTATGAAGACGGATCACTATAATTTGAAAAATGCATCACATAATCTTAGAAAGATTATCATCTAAAGCTCGGCTTTTGTGATGATCTGGGCAGGCATTCGTGCCACCGCGAAGACGCTGTTGATCTTCATCAACAGAAACGTCAAAAACAGCTTTGCCAGCTATCAGCAGCTTTGTAAGTAAATTTGTCTGTCTGTCTGTCGTCTCGTTGGTAGTCGAGTGACGTGAGCTGGCACCAGCAACACTTCTACTTTTCCCTATCGCGTGCAAGAGCAGCTCAGTGAGTCCTCCTCGCTCTAGGGATTCGTTAAGCATCATATTTTTCTTCTATAGCTTTTGTGAAGATATCGGACCAACAGGTCGGTGGTTTTCCTTCAGAGTGTTTGCTATCCCGGGGAATCCAGTCGGTAACGGGTTCTGCCCATCGGTTGTCGTTGAAGCGCATCACGTGTCAGGCCCACAATATTTTCGTTATCCTAGCGTGTAGAACGGCGTCTTCGATCTTCGATCGTTGACGAATCTCGCAACTTCGGATCCTTTCTTTCATTCCCGAGATACGGGATACTCCTAGCATCGACCTTTCAACTGCGCGTTCAATAACGCCAAGTGATCTTTCATCCTGCAAATAAATAATATGCGTAAGGTCGCTTTGAAGGCTCATTTTCCTATATGCTGTGTAATTCTCAAAGTGTCGTAGTTTATCAAGTATATCCAAAGCGCGGGCCACACGCCGTCACGTTCACTCCTCCTCATGCGATTTCGATCTACTTTCGATTGGCTATCGATTGATTAGACTCATTGGTGATCACGAGGCTCTGAACCCTGCGTACCGTGAAATCGATCGCGTTCTAATCTCCGGCAATCGATTTTTTCTGGTAGGTCTGATACGCGTGTAATACCGTTTTGTAATCCTAAAAGCTTTTCCCTGTTCAGCAAGTCTGCAATGGTTTTTTTTGTCGTCTATAAGTGCTCGGACACCATGTCGTATGTGACATCGATTTCTAAGGCGTACACTATTCGCTGTTGTTGAACTGTCTTTTAAATGAATATTCAATTGATTTCGAATTGAGCGAGCTGTCGAGAAGAGGAAGAGTTTTGTTGAAAGGAGTCCTTTGACCAGCTGCATCGACACTCTTCTTGGTGGTTGGTTATTGGGTTGGCAGGAGATTTTCCAGACTTTTTCGCTTTTGGTTGATTATTTCTCATGAATTTGAAATTTTGTTTTCATTACCGTTTCGAACGGCTTCTTACAGTTATTTTGATATATAATACTAATAAATTTGTTGTCAAGATGAAATTATTCTGAGAGCAGAAGCATTTGTTGACGATAAACGAATTCGGTTGCGTGTAGCAGCAGCACTTGAAGCCAGACGAAACTCGTGTAGAATCAGAAATCGTTTTTGCTCCGAGGACAATTCCATTTCGAAACAACTGTATAAGTATTATATGGTTCTTTCTGATTAGGAGGAAAAAAATGAAAAGACTGTCTCATTCGCTGAAGAAGAGCGATCACTTTATAGGAGTATTAGTGACCATTCAAAAGCTAAGACTTTAGGCTATAGCCCCACGTCGCCGGTTTTCTGGAACACCCCTTTATAACTCCGTAACATTCAAAATGAAATCATTTACTAGAAGATGTTTTTTTTCCTTTATTTCGTTTATATTTCGCTGGACAAACCTCATTCCTCAGAGTGCTAGTAGTCGAACTATAGCGCAAGCTTGGGAGAACGCAAAAACATGTTTGCCTATTAGAAGCCCTTTAGATCTTTTGATTGTGCTCCAAACCTCGCCGGACAGAGCTTTTTCTCTAGACTATTAGTAATCATCTAATAGCGTAATGCTTCTCAATTCTAGCAATGTGCTCGTTTTCTAAAAACGCGGTTTAGCAGGAAAAAGAAGATTGAGTTTTACAGTTTTGGCATCGTTGCTGCTGTATTCGACAAGGCGAGTGGCGGAGCGAGGCGGGGCGATCGAATTATGTTGTTCAGTTCGAATATCTCCTCCGCTTTGGAAGAAACTCCGAATAAAATGATTACTATGATACTACCAGCATTTCACTACCCACTATTATATTTTTCGGCTTCTACCGAATTATATGCGTTATAGAAATGAAGGCTTAAGGCGAATGTGAAACACAATTTTTGATTTGGATGCTACACCGTTATAAACGGACACTCTAAGAACTAACGCCATGGGGCTGCGGCCTCATGTTGGAAACTTTCTATCTAGCAAATGAAATCAGTTCTGAATTAATTCTGTTTTGTTCAGAAAAGATTTATCGTATATCAAAATAACTGCGAGAGGCCGCCTCTGAACGATAATAAACACAGAACTTCATTGCAATGAGAACCAATCAACATTAACGAAAAAGTCGGGAAAATTTCTTGCTCACTCAATATTTTGTTCAGTGGTTTCGTTCAGTACTATTGCTTCGTCTTTGAGTGATAGATTCTCAAGACAAAGTGTTCTTTTTTCAGGTACCGTAGTTTTTTCTCTGAACAGGCGAGAATATCTCTTAGAGATTATTAAAGTTCCCAGTACTCTACTTATCAGCGATCAGTTAAACAGTCATGAGAAAATGAGGTAATCAATCAAACACTATCTAGTATATCCCGTAATGCTGAGTGATATGCAAAAGTTTACGTCAGGCGGAAATCGAACTCCCATTTCATCCTTTCTCAGTTTATGGGCGGGCTAACCATGTGCGCTTTCAACGCTCCTATTCTTTCATCACTCTTCCTGCGACAGAAGGCGTGGGTCTGTCGTCAGCCAACCGTTAACGGTTTGGCTTCGCAAGTACTTACGAGTACTGATTCCAGTTTCCCTGCGAGATGTTGGATATATGTATAATCAATTGAAAATCTTTTTATTTGACCGATTAAACAGTGCTAAGAAGTTAGAAATGGCAGAAAAAAGCGTCGATATTGCGTTTAACACGGGCCTGCGAAAAGGGGAAATGCGAGTTCGATTCGTACCTGACGTCCAAGGTTTCGCATATCACTTAACCTTGTTGGATATATCTTTGTAACATATACCCGCACTAAAGCGGTTACATTTTGGATGGGTCAGACCCCCGGCGTTAGCCCAGCCACCGCTCCACACGACTTTGAGTGCCGGCCGGTCAGTGATGCTGGCATCGAGAAATTGGCTTCTGGTTCGATTCCTTTCCACGTCGCTTCACTGCAGTTTTCTTGGTGCTATCTTTTGGTGTGGATTAGTATTGAAGGTTCTTCTGTAGACGTGATTATAGGATAAAAAGTGCTCAGTTTATCTCACAAATTACGACTTTTTATCAAACGTGTATCCAAGGAGTAGCAAAGAAACCGATTCACAAGTTTTTCAAGCTTACTGCATCCACTTTCATATGAGTTCCTTCTAAAAAGTCTAACGTCGCCGGGAATATGTTTACGAATCCGACTTTTACAGCGTCATTGAAGGAAATGCGAGAAATAGTTGGATACGCGCTGTAACGCCATAGATCTACGTTTTGTATTAGAAAGTAATGAAATGTTAGCTGAGCGTTTTTTTTTTTCTTACGACAGTAACTTATAGATGAGCTTTCAATACTAATGGATACCAAGAAATAGCACATGAATATTGCTGTGAAGTGTCGGGGATCGAACCATCAACCTTCTTTCCCGATGCCCGGCACAGCACTACTTTGCACCTGCGGACTGCTCTCCGCACGGGAGAGACGGAGCAAGCGCCGTAGCGCTGTCGTACTGAAGGTATGTCACGCTGTATATAATCGACGTGATTTTGACTTGTTGTATATCTACACCGATAAGAGCACTCACATTGCCTTTACACACTATAGCCGTCCCAGGCTTCGATTTTCAACCAATGACAAGGCTCATGATCATAGCCATTCTATTTCGGTAATGTCATCGCATAGATCTTTTGCATGTTTGTTGATATCACTAAAGCTGCTTTGAGCAATTTATCTAGAAAAGATCATCAAGGAAAGCGCTAGTAGCGAATGACTTTCGTTGGACTGACAGCATACGTCTAGAAAACCACATACCTTGTTTGTTCAAAAGTTTCTTTACCGGGTCTTGTCATTAGATTTGCCACTAGGGAGATGAACGCCAAATTTTTTAACACAAGTAGTTAAATTTTGCTCAACAGAACTATTCTAAGTATGCGCTATAAATTTTGCTCAACAGAACTATTCTACGTATGCGCTATAAGCCAGACACATTTCTGTCATCTCTCGTGCATCAAGTCAATATCGCTTTGTGTAAAAATTTTTGAGCCTTCTTTTGATGCCAAACTTGTCCATAATTGTCGCGTCATAGCGAAACTTAGTGGAGAATCGAAACTCTGTTTACCTGGGCACAAATTCCGATGCTCAAGAGAACACTACACCCCGAGCGAACTGTATATTTACCATCTGCATTGGATAATTTGACACTTATATGTCGGACGGCAATATATGAATATTCGCCACCTCATTTGTTGGATAAGGTTCTTTTTTATAAGTTTGCTACTAATCATTAAAAGCTCTAATCTCTGACTAGAGCTGCGCATGGGCGGTTTTTGAACACTCTCTCATAACGCTGTAGAATCCAAAATAAAATTATGTTTAAAGCGACCACGCATTAATTCTTTTTATCTGGCTTATACTTCTGGACAAGCCTGCTTCCTTAGAGTGCTAGTATTCATTCGATAGCGCAAGTTTCGAAGCACTCAAAACTATGTTTGCTTTTCTTTTTCGATGGTGCTCTAGGGGACTAGAAGGCTTGTACTCGCCGGACCAAGAGCTCTTTCTTTAGACTATTTAATATTTTCCGGATGCATAATGTTTGCTGAATTCAATGCTATGCTTATTTTGTGGAAAGACGCTGTGTCAAATTATCATCTGCTTTTTTTTGTTCCGATGACCAATTTCTTAGTTGGTCTTCGACTCCCCTGTTCTCCTTTCGAATTTCAGCCATGTTCGTTCCTCTCTGCATGAGCATAGGCTTTCTTTTGACTTGTGTTTGATTTCACTTTTGCTAAGATTAATTCTTCTCAGACCATCTTGCTCAACCAATTATGATGTACACTTTTGACCTTTATCAGGTCATCGATCTATCGGTCCACTTTCACAGCTAAAATAGTCATATTGAAACATTTCACATCGCTGGAGTTCTTCTCAGAACTCATTTTCTAGCTCTTTTCAAACCGTTTTTGATTTTTCTGTCAAATTCAAAGCGCATTATAACCATTTTCTCCCTTTTTCTACGAGTCCTAATGCCATTTTTTCTCCTTTTTACCTCCACATATTCGCCTGTTTTGCAGCTATCACAATAATCACTCAGGAGACACAATTTATGAGCTTTTTTAAATTCGTTTTTAAAATTTGTTAATATGTCCTCTAAATTGACGAGTTTCAAGAAATGGGCTGCTACAAGTCGCGGATCTTATCCGTTACGGGCATAATGAGCACTTCATTTTTCTCAAAAACGTCAGGTGGCAGGATCGCCAGCCTTTTGTTTTTCACCTTTTGTCTGCTTTTTGACATACGAATACGTTTCCTATCGACGTATTTTACTGTGTGGTTTTTTCAGCATTGATCATCACTCCTCGTTGTTTTGATCATTTCCGCTGGAACTCAACGCGAATCTCACTATATAGGTGAACGATGTAACATTTGGCGTCGAGAAAAACCCTTCTTGTTCCGTCAATACCACAGGAGTTGTTGTTCTAGTGGCAGTCGACGCCTCAGTAAGTTATATGACGTCCTTGAATGTTACAAATTCAAAAAGATAATCTAATTTTGAAGGACACATGCTACTACACTCTACGTAATTGCCTGTACATCCTTATCGAGCGAAAACTATACTTCTATCAATATCGATGGATTTGGATATGGTGTCGAAGAATCGCCAACATCGATAGCTTTTGACTGGATTACTAAAAAGGTGTATTTTTTGCTGCTTTCTATCTTGTCTTACCATTTTTTTTTTCTGTCATATTGGCAACGTGATTCTGCTTGGAGGAAGCCGTATTTGATTCAATCGTCTTGATTTTTGAGAAATTTTAGATATACATCTCACGT
Organism: Parelaphostrongylus tenuis; assembly: GCA_019055375.1. NCBI lineage: Eukaryota > Metazoa > Nematoda > Chromadorea > Rhabditida > Metastrongylidae > Parelaphostrongylus > Parelaphostrongylus tenuis. The sequence continues at coordinate 28,184 of JAHQIW010001105.1, forward strand.
TCGGGTGTTGGTCATGATAGTTAAGCTAAGATATATGATGTAGTTCAATAGATGCGACGAATTGCACTATGATCGTCTATGATAATCTCGACTGTTTGCATTCACTTTGTTTGGACGCTTTAGACTGATAATCTTTCTAAGATTATGTGATGACATTTTTCAAATTATAGTGATCCGTCTTCATAGTGTTTTTTTCGCTATGTGGGTCCCAGTACTTCCAGCATTTAGTTCTTTTTGATTTATTGATCGATGTAAAACATTGAGAATCTAGGCTTGACCATCTTCGTTGCTTACGCACCAACATCAAGCTATGACGAAGACGAAGTCGAAGCGTTTCTATATGAACCTCGAAAAATTCTTCAGAGAAGATCATACATTCTTTAAGATCATTGTCGGAGATTTTAACGCAAAAATTGGACCTAGAAGAACGTCTGAAGAACGTCACATAGGAACCCACGGACTAGATGAGAATGAACAGGGTGAGAGGCTATCTGAGTTTATCATGACGACCCAAACCACCCATGGTAACTCGCAATTCCAAAAGCCAGCCGCTAATTCAAACAACGAAGCCCCAGAACTACCATAAACTGGGATGTATTCAAATCATTAGTCGGCTCTTGGGAAGATACCGTTGTCGACAACATCGACGAAGAATACGATCGACTCGTTGAATATCTTCACGTTAGCGCTATAAAAGCCGAGAGTCCTAAGGTCACGAAGAGACGCTTGTCTCCGCAGACACTCGAGCTGATTACGTCAACGTGGAATCGCACGAGCTGCAGGAAACCGAAACCTTACGTCCGAACTTGCGAAACGCTGCAGAGAAGCGATAAAAGAAGGAACCTTAAAGGGAGAAGAGCAGCAGTTATGGCAAAAGCTGCAGAAACTGGGAAAGCACATCGCAAAGCCCAGCGAGGCTTTGCCAACTATAAGACCAAGATGATCTGCACTCCGAAACCGTGACGGGACACTTTCAGCTTCGAGAAGGGCTATCGCGAAAACATTCACCACCAATACTACTCGGATCTCTTCGTTAGCCATGTCTTTTACCGTCATATAAATTGGAAAGAGGACGAAAATATGTCGTCCCCATCGGTCCTTCTTCCTCCGAAATCCGACATGCTATATCGTCGGTGAAGAACAGAACAATACCCGGTTCCAGACAGGATTTAGACCAGAACATCCTGAAGAATCTGCCGCCAGTTCTCATCAACACCCCTGGCTCGGCTCTTCACTCGCTACCTGTCAGAATGCAAGGTCCCCATTCAATGGAAAACCCGCAAGACCGTATTGTTGTTCAAAAGGGAGACCTTCACGACACATAGGCAATTATCGCCCAATCTGCTTGCTGTCCATTGTCTATAAACTCTTTACTCGAGTCATCCTAAACAGGATTGACAAAACACTGGACGAAGGACAGCCATGCGAACAAGCAGGGTTCCGAAAAGGATTTAGTACCATGACCACATCCACACGATTACAAGACTCATTGAAGTTTCACGAGAGTACAAACAACCACTCTGTCTCACTTTTCATCGATCTGAAGAAAGCCTTTGATTCAGAGGAAACAGAAGCGGTTATAGAGGCTCTGGATAACCAGGGCGTCCCTACTCGGTACATAATGATCCTTCGTGAGCTCTATAAAAATTTCACGACCAAAATGTCTCCATTCTACATCAATATCACCATTGACGTAAGAAGAGGGGTTCGACAAGGCGATACAATTTCGCCAAAACTATTCACTGCCACCCTACAAAACGTCATGCGAACATTAGAATGGGACGAAATGGGAGTGAAAATTGACGGTCGACAATTAAACCATCTTCGCTTTGCTGACGATATCGTTCTCATAACACCAAACATCAGCCAAGCGGAACGAATGTTGACCGATTTCGATAACGCCTGTGGAAAGATTGGTCTTCAACTGAATCTAACGAAAACAATGTTCATGAGGAACGGATGGGTTTCTAATGCCCCATTCACGCTCAACGGAACGACAATCTCCGAATGCTCCAGTTACGTCTATCTAGGTCGTGAAATCAACATGATGAACGACCTAGCTCCAGAGTTGAAGCAGGAGGAAAACGAGCGGCTTGGGGAACGTTTAAGAGCATCGAAGATGTAGTGAAGAGGACAAAGAACATACGACTCCGTGCCCACCTTTTCGACTCGACAATTATCCCTGCCCTGACGTATGCAGCAGAAACCTGGTCGCTGCGTAAGCAGGATGAAGATCACTTGCCGTTATCGAACGCGCAGTCGAAAGGTCGATGCTTGGAGTATCCCGTATCTCGCAAATGAGAGAAAGGATCCGAAGTTCCGACCTACGTCAACGATCGAAAATCAGAGACGCCGTTCTACACGCCAGGATATCGAAAATAAGGTGGGCCGGACACGTGATGCGCTTCAACGACAACCGATGGACGAGAGCCGTTACTGACTGGATTCCTCGGGACGTCAAACGCTCTAAATGAAGACCAGTGACCCGCTGGCTTGATTTCTTCACGAAAGCGATAGAAGAAAGATATGATGCTCAGCGAATCCCTAGAGCGAGGAGGACCCAGTGGGCTACTCTTGCACGCGATAGGGAAAATGGAAGAGTTGCTGGTACCCGCTCGAGTCACTCGACGATCAACGGAACGACAGGAATACAGGTGATACAGGTAAAACGCTGGTTGAGCTCGTCTTCTTGCAGTATTAACGATAGCCTGGCTGTGACGTTTCATGATTCATTCGATGCTGACTGACGGATAGTAGAGAGGGCGGAGTTTCGCCCGCGTGCGTCTTCGATGAGCATCGCAACCGTTCGGCTACAGCGCCACCATTACATGGACCATTCAAATCTACGTATTTGGGAGTTATTTCTAACTATCGTGAACATCCACATGTGAGGATTATAGTCTTGATCTCAACAAGCTGACATCTTGAGTCCCACCTTAATACTTTGTGCGGCAGGCGGTGGGATCTCGTGACGAGCGAGGCGCGTTACAATGAAATTTGGTCGCCTTCTGATGTAATTAGGATTGCTATCACTTCTATAGGGGGTTTAGTTGTCAGCAATCGTTTCAATATGATAGAACGGACTTCAATAATGCAGTTTTTGGTTTGAGCATAGCCGAAGCAGTTACAAAGCATTAAGTTGCCCATAAAAAGTCATACTGCGCATTGCATTACGATTTCATTTCATCGATAAGACTCAACAATTACTTTAGATTAATAATACTACTGGAGACGATTTTGAATTAAAGTTTTGACTTCTTATATCATTCATATACACTTCACTATAAACATTATTCATGTGTAGTATTCTCCACAGCACTCGAATAAATAAATGCAAAGTCCGTCAAGGCTTGCTTCGGCCACACTTTAATTACTATGAACAGTATTCATGTGTAGTTCTCCAAGGCACTCGAATGAATAATTAGAAAGTCTGTGAACGCTTTCTTCGGCCACACCATAATAAGTCCTCCTGTGTGTCTTCTGGAGGGTAATTCATTGTAGAATGCTTTTTTTCGAAAAACATTCACTCAATATCATGGAAAAAATGGTACTTGTCTATTATGAGGCAGGAAATGAAAAGCCAATCTCATTGGCTGAAGAGAAACTCTTCATAGGAGTGCCAGTAATCGTTCGAAAACTTAAGATTTCTTGTTGCAGCTCTACGTCGCCGGTTTTCAAAAAAAGACCCTTTTATACAGCTGTAGCATCCAGAATAAAAATAATTAAGATAATTCTCTATACGCGCCGTTTGCCTTCATTTTTTCCCACGCGATATCTCGCTGGAAGCACGAAAAGCATATCAACGTGTAGTGAAACTTTTGTGTCATTTGATTTGACCCAATCGTTTTATCTAGAGTTTTTTTCAAGGCGAAGAGAAAATCTCCAATTGAATAATAAGTTAACAAGTAGCATCCCACATATCTATCGGCCACGGCATCGATCAGCTGCTCCCGACCCCACCAACTAGCCGATAAACAAGTTCTCCAAAAATGTAAAACTCGATCGTTCTCTAATACTCTAGAAAAGCTCTCTCCGGCTATGTTAGAGCAGAAATATTTTCTTTCCTTTACAGCGCTATCATAAAAGCTTTTCCAAGAAGCAATCACATTTTTTGAGTTTTTTGAAACTTGTATTATTGAATGAGTGCTAGTACTGTAAGGAAGGAGTTTGGTCCAGCGAAATAAAACCGATCCGAGATAAGAAAAAATTTGTGGTTGTCTGAAACATAGATTTGTTATGAATTTTACAGCGGTTATAAAAGGGTGTTTTGGAAATCCGGCTACGTGGGACTCTAGCCAGAAATCTAGCTTTTGAATGGTTACAAATACTGATATGAAGAGCTTTTGTACAGCAAATGAGATCTGTTTTTCATTTGTCGCCACATAATGGACAATCACCAAAAGAAGTATGCAAAGCAAGTTCAAAATGCGTTTTTCGAGCTACTAGTTATTGCATTGAAAAATTAGGATTTCTGGGACAATTAAGCGTTCTGCTCACTAAAAGTACATTTGTATTAGTCCCTCGTTTCTCATTTATTGAACGGAAATAAGCCAAGAAACGACCCCTTTCTCTTGACAAGGCTTTTCATAAGACTGTTAGTAATCATTCGAAAGCATAAACCTTGGGAGATTTCTTGCGCGGCTCGTATTTTGAAAAAGTCTCTTTACAGCGCTACAGCAGAAAGGAAAGTTCTATGTTTCACAAACGCGTATTTCTCGTAGTGCAGTGTTCTTCTCTTCAATTACGCGCAATCGTTCGATAGCAGAACTTTCGACGATTCCAAAGCTGTCCTTAATTTCCGAAAAAACTGTTTCACCGCTGTGTAAGAGGTAAAATATGATTGTTTCAAATATGCCGTGCACTTACTCGTCGGCTGGTGTGTATGCGTGGCCGTGGATCGATACCCGGCCAATCGATCGCGCCGGGGCGACTCACATGTCTGGTGCGGGTTTTGTTATCGAATTTAGAATTTTCCTCCGCTTTAGAAGAAGCTTCAGTTGATACGTGTCACTCTGATACTACAAGATCTCCTCTACACGTTCATATGCTCTTCGTGCTTCCAACGAAGATATTCTCACAGTGCGGGAAAACATAATCAAATTTTGAATGCTACGTCGCTATAAAAAAACTTTTCAAGAAAACGAACGCGTGCAACAGACCCCCGAGATTTCAACCTACGAAATGTTACTAACCCTCCTATGAATGTTCTTGTCCAGCAAGAGGGGTATTTTTCCTTAGCGGTAAAGTTTGCTCAAAGTCGAGAGTTTGCTACATATACACAAGTATATATGTATATATATATATATAGTATCATATATACTATATATATATAATGCCAGAACAATCCGTTATCTTTTTTCGATAGTAGAAAGTACCGTGGAGGTCCTCCCAGAAACCAAGTTTAGTATCAAAATCGGCATCTCTTACGAATAATTATGAAAACACAAGTAAACAAAAAAACAAGAGTCTTGTTCATCTTGAAAATTGTTACTCTCCGCAAAGACGTTCTGTTGTCGTTGAAACAGGATATTTTAAGATACATGAGCGTTCTTCATACCAAATAACCCTTATAGAAGTCCCCTTTGTGGTATTCCACCGTTTAACAATGCTAATGTCTCCTCAAAATCTCAATTTAATATAGAAATTTCCATATTCCGCTGCAGTTCGAGGAAATACAAGATTCTTACCGCGCGCGGCGACGCGACCAGTGTTCTCCGTAAAGGGAAGTTGAGACTCAACGGGTCAAAAAACTCTAACATGCTGACTTTTCCTTTCAACTGTGCACATAGCGCTGCGAGAATCAGTTACGGATTGAATATAGATATATGCACATACAGCCGACATTTGCAGACGGGTGTTATATCGATCTTATGCGAATCGCTTCGCCTCGTTTTGTAGGTGTTTCGATGTGAATCACCTAAATTGTGGATGACTCGTTACATCTCCCCAGGGTTCCCAAACTGGCAATATGTTCTTTGACCACATTGTTTATGTAGGGAACATTCGTTTGGACGCATCTAAGGATGCGCAGTAGTTGGCATTATCGCGTCGGTAGCGCTGACAATACGTGCTGCGACGCACGGGCTATAGGTGCGAATCGAGCAGACAACATCTTTGATAACCAAACGTTTGTCCCATCAGTGAAAGCACGCATATCTCAGCTCTCAGCCGTCGTGATTTTAATCTTCGCATCACGCCAGCAGTCTACGCTTGATCAACTACAATATATAGATGTAGATTCAAAAAAAGAATGCATAAAGTCCAAGCGGCGGCACAGTGTACGATAACACTGGTCCATTACCACCTCTCACTCGTTGGATTTCGGCTGGTAGAACAAAATTGATTCATGGGCATCGACTGTTTTTAAGCTTTTTTTTTTTACTATGTAGATGTATATATGTATATACTCACGCACGGAGATGTACTCATATGTGTATACGTATACTATAATCAGTCATAAATTCATTTTATTTGACCGCCTCTTGCGGTGGTATGATGTTATAATAAACTTAATAAGGTGGAGCGGTGTGCAAGAACATTTGCTTCAGCTGGGATTCGAGCCCAGATTTCACCTTATCTGGGGGAGGGTGCTGAACCCTTGTATTACCGACGCTCTCTTTTTGGTCAGTCAGCTGAGATATATACGTATATATATGTACATATTAGTATATTTGTATATGTATGTACACATATAAACATCCAACGTCAGCTAAAAGAAGAAAGCGTGATCGTAACTGAGCACACTGTTGAGATAATCGAAACATAATTATCACTGTTGACATCTCATCTCACCCTACTAAAGGGTGTTCTGCGACACACGTCGTCGATCAATATATGGTTGATGGTAGGATACCGCTCAAGGAACGACAAGCTTTCCATCCCTCCGGGATTGATAAATAGATACCATAATTGTCTGAGAAGATAGCAAAACTTACTTGATACATGGCCATAGTGAGCTCTTTATGAAGGCTAAATTTGCGTTCAGTCACCGCAAATATATTGTTAAACCGTCAGAAACTGATCAGCATGGAAACTTCATCCTTCATCCCGATTATTTAGGCAGTATACTGATTTCAATCCCTTTCTCCGGAGCTCTTCCATTATCACCTGATGACATGCTCGGCCATGTCGAGATCGCCAGATCTGACTGGCCAATATTTTACGACATTCACGAAGAAGATGAAATCCTCAAGCAGCAGTCGAAAAGCACGCGAAATGTTCGAAGACCCTAGGAATGATAAATACGAGGAAAAAAAATCGCATGCTGGAAGTGCTGGGATCCACATAATAAAGTGAGGAAACGGATCGTGTAAAATACAATTAGAAAAACACCTTCGTTTTATTTTGAACTAGCTTCTGTTTGTATACAACTTGCTTCCTTTGCCCGGATTTAGCGAGTATCGTGTCAAGCGAACATTGAGAGTTTACCACGATGCTTGTTGGATTTGTCTTCATTCAGGAACATGTACTCTCTTAATGGTGTGACGAAATGTATAGAAAAGTCTTTCATGAATGGCGAACATCATGGCAAGCATCCACATAATGTAAGTACAGGTTTATACGTCGATTCGTGAAATATGAAATTTTTTTCTAGAAACTGTTCTTCTTCCGCGAGGTCTTTTACATTTTTTTGAGTATCATGCATTACGTCTGTTCAAAGATACAACATACTCTTCACTTACTCTTGATCTCCACTCAAGACGAATTTACTTTGTCTAGAACACAGCGAAAGTCGTCTCTTCTTGGCTTCCTGTTGAAGAGGTTGCAATTCGTGAAGTATGTGTAAATGTGATGACTGTTCACCCACGGCTCTAGCCCACACCGCGTCGCGTAAGCTGCGGTGAGCAGCCTGTTGTGACTGTGGCTTGTGCCGACGTCGATCGGGAACAAGGTTGCTGGTTCGATCCTTTACCATGTGTGATTTTTTTGGTATTATCCATTTATTTTCAGTAAATATACTCTAATCGCTAACACATCTTATTGCGCCATATTTCGTATAATAAATTCAAAAAAAGGGTTGAAGACGCGTTCTTATCCCATAACGTACGTTTCGTATCAGAATCTAGTGAAATTTTAGACAATTGAGCATTTTTTGGTGTAATACTTACGCTATAAAGGACCTTTAGTAATGAGCAAGACCAAAAAAATTGCACCAAAATAAAAACGACAATAAAGCGTCGTTTTGACTGACCAAACCAGCAACACTCCTCGCGATAGGTGCCAGCGCGATTCACCGTCACCGCCGAGCCGCCGCATGCACAACGGGGCAGAGCTAGCGCCGTGTATCCAAAGGTCCTCAATGTGTTAACCCGTTGGGAACTGGAGCCTTTTCGCTGTCTTCTTAGACTTTCAGCATCAAATGAAATTGTTTTTATTCAACGCGTTTTTTGAGTAGGCATGATGTTATAAATGTATACCCAGTGTTATAGAGTGATGTGCAAAACTTTTGCGTCAGGCTGGACTACAACCCGCACCCTCACTTTTTCCGGGAATGCGTGCTCTATCCGTTACACTACTGAGGACCATTTTGCACATTGCTCTTTCTACTATCAATTATACATAGTTATAATAGTTTAGAGATATAGCCTTAATTTTACATAGTTATAGCGATAACATTGTACATGTCGAAAAAATAGCAATATGTTTGCGGTCCTCAAACGAACGTTTGGAACGGTATTTTTGTAGCGTACCGCCCACTGACATGTTCAAGTCAGACCACCTGCTGACTAAGCACGCGATTTTCTGACCGTGTCACTGTCGATATTTTCGATCAATATCTCTTTATTGGGAAATAATTTTTGTTATCTTTATGTTAAGTAATCACAGCGTATCAAAATGGGTTAGCCTCATTTAACTTGTTGTTCATCATTGAGCTGCTGTGAGTTAGCCTCTTTTGAGCTTGTTTCCTTTTATCGTCGTCACATAATTCTCGTTGATTGCTCACCAGGTTTTGATTCAACTTTACTGCTTTATTATTATTTTTTTTCAGAATGTCGACAGACGCACAAGAAGAGTCCTATATTGAAGCTGGTAACAAACGATGGGGAGAATTTCGATGTGCCACGAAATGTTATCCGCCTGTCAACCACGATCAACACCATGTTGGAGGTTTTGGGCCTGGATAACGAAACAAACGATCCGATTCCTATCTACAAAGTATCAGGTCCCATTATGAAAAAAGTCTTGCAGTGGTGTACATATCACAAGGACGATCCGCCGAGCACGGATGACTCAAATAACCGTGAAAAGCGTACCAACGACATTCCCACCTGGGATGTGGAATTCCTAAAAGTTGATCAGGCAACGCTCTTCGAATTAATCCTTGCCGCTAATTATCTGGATATCGAGGGACTACTTGATGTGACATGTAAAACCGTGGCCAACATGATCAAAGGAAAGACTCCAGAAGAAATACGTCGCACTTTCAACATAGACAACGATCTTACTCCCGAAGAAGAGGAGGAGCTCCGCAAGGAAAGCGCTTGGGTCGAAGATTAAGTAAATTTTAACGTACTTGACTATGTATTTTACCTGATAGACCATTTTTTTCAGATTATATCGATTCGATTTGATTTTTCGATTTTTCAGATCGATCTTCTTATCGTTTCACTCGCTCTTTGCTGGCTTTGAGTCTAATGTTAGCGCGCGGAGTAAATTTCCGTTGCTGCTTGAAAGTGTTGCAGCGTTATGCTTCACCTTTGATCAAGATACTTCACCTAGATGATATGGATTCTGTAGTATGTTGTCTTATTCGTGGTAATTGATGCTTTGTGTTGTACACCATGTTGTATGATATGATGTGCACGTTTTGAATGCGAATAAAGCTTCTAAGTGAAGTTCTTAAGAGTGATATCAAAGCGATTATAACGAACTCGATTCCTACCCTGTTGTTTTCTCGAGCAATCAGATTCATTTGACTGTGCAGTGACGATTATCTGGGAATACATGACAAAGTAAGCTAACGTTTGACATTTGTTTATTTCAGGAATGTGGCTTGTTTAGTTCCGTAATATACTTTGAGCATCACTACGGTAGATATTAACAATGTTTAATTGGCGAACGTACTTACGCCATAAATCGCCTTGATTTTCGCATTCGTTTCTCATAGATCAAGTCCCGGTCTATCGGCCACACACATTGAATCACGCGGGAGTTTGGTAGCGTAGCGCTGTCAAGGTTCGATTTTTCCTAGTTCATTTCTCTATAGATTTAGATTTCATCCCAACAGTTTACTCGTTATACCCAATCTTAGTCGACTCAGTACTTTGGTTGGGATTGCATCTGATGTCAGAGCAAGTTGGACATTTTGTTGTTCTTATTCATGATCATGTTGCTTTCATGTACTACTATGCGATTTTACAGTGAGATTTGATTTCAATTTAACAGTGTCGTTCACTAAATGATCCACTACTACTGAGATAAGTCATCAAAATATATGAAATACTTGTGATATATCAATGATAGGACATTATTGTGATATTAGATTTGTCGAACAAGTAGTATGTAGATGTATAAGTATAGTATCACGGAAGGAAATTTGTTTTCGAAGTGTTTAAGACATGAACGAACTAATTCATCGTCAAAGATACATGTGGAACAGTTCTACTATCATCGGTTCTCAGTGGGCGAACACGTCGAGACCTTAGCCAAACAAATTCATTTGACAATCTCGTGAATTGGTTAAATAATAGAGACGAATCGATGTTGTTTGTTGATCGATGATGTGGAGCTTGAAGGAAAGATGGTCTCTGAACTCCTTACGTCCTACTTTTTTGAGTCAGTTGTACTTGCGAATATCTATAACTGAATGTTATCCAGTTAGCCATCGACGTTATCACTTCATAATGCCAGTGAAATGCATTGTTTCGGTTTGCTTATTAGTAAAATACCAAATAGTCCTATTTAGAAACTAACTCAGTGTTGTCCTACTTCAGACTGAATCAATAAATTATGTTTCACAAGGTTTCATGGATTTTATTTTGGTATTCGATCCTTCGTTACTTTGTTTTGGAAGTAATGAAACAGCTTTTCATTTGTCCGTAATTCATGAAGGAGAGATGCACGTTTATGATCTGGCATGAGCATGAGGGTATAACATTAGGCTATTAGGTATAATCTACTTTATAAAGAATTGTTGGAAGATCGTCGCATCTCTTCCATATGTGGAATTGTAACATCGAATTATCGAATCACATGAATTTTGTTATTTAGTTCATGGTTTTTACCGTTCTCAAAAAAAACATCAGGTGGAACGGATGATTCTAACGCTGTATGATTTTCTCTACTTGTTCATAAGCTTTTCGTGTATAGGCTTAGGCTACTTAGGTTTATGTTTAGCATCGGGTTTGTATGACAATATAATAGGGTTTTTCACAAGTTTTAGCACTATAGCAATGAACACCAAATTTACCAACAAGATTCAATTAAAAATGCTTGCCAACAATATTCAATGTGTTCGCCATCAGCCTGAACACATTTCTGCCTTCTCTCAAGCAACAAGACAAAACCGCTCTATCTTAAATTTTTTGAGCTTTCTTTTAATGCCAAAGCGACCAATACTTTCGGCATTATGGAGATATTTAGCAAAGGTTCGCGACGCTATTCGCCTGTAGAGAAAATTCTCTAGCCTGTGCAGGGACGATGTGATCGAAAGCGGTTTTTCCATCGTACATTCATTTTGTACCTGTAAAACAGCAAAATGTGACAAAGGTCTCGTTGAGTGGCCACGATGCGACAAATATGGACAAATTTGGTAAAAAATAAAGTTCGAAAAATTCTGCTCAAACGATAGTGTTTGTTTCCTGAGAGATGATAGACATGTGTTTAGGCTGTTAACGCATATTTTGAGCACTGGTGTTAGGCAAATTAATTACTACTAGTTGGTTAGTTTGGTATTTATTGCTTCAGTGAAAGAACTATTGAAATGACCCAATAAAATGAAAATAAGAACTTGAGCCCATAGAACGATAGGACAAAGTCGCTTTTACAAATCCATTTCAAATCCTGTGAGGACCTGCAGTCATTTTGATGCTCACCGCGCGACGTCGAATCATGCTCAGCTACTGTAATGGCGGTGTCGCGTCTCGTAGGCAAGCACGCAGGCAGCCAGATATGCATGCACAGACATGAAGAGCTGCTTGTTACTGCCGCGTAAGTGACGGCACGACGCCGCCTGCCTATCAACGCTTGTCCTCGGAGAGCTAAACTCAGAAAATTCCTTCGAAAAGGGGACATAACTTTTCAAATAAAAACGAAAATCCGCAGTTCACCGCAACTGAATGTGAGACTCAGTATATTTGGACTGAAACTCAATATATTTGGACAAATACAGCACAGAGAAAAAAGGCTTTTTTAAAAACCAGGTACACTTGAAATGTTGACGTTGAAATTCTGGAATAAATACTAAAAGTCTAGTAAAAGAGCTGTTCCAGCAGAAGAAGTTTGTTCAAAAGAATACGTTTCGACAAAGTATTCACCCTTTTTATATCAAATTTAGGTTCTGTTTATTTCTGCTGTTAGTGGGATCTACCACATTTGCCTTAATACCGATGATTTCACTCCTAGACAAGTTTTACGTGGAGTAGGCACCTTTGGTCATTTTAAAAGCCACTTAAAATCATCTATTTTCCTTCTTTTTTTTGCATTTAAGGTCTAAGTCACGATAAATTTAGCCATGAGGTTTACGACATTGATTTTGACCTCATAGAAAGGATAATGTATTCGGTCGATACGAGTATGAGGAAGATTCGGAGATGTTTTGTGGACGGCTCGGACTCTGAGGTATTCTGTATGCTTCAAACATTTCTTTGACCTTTCCATTAGTTTACAGGATGTCCTTTCTATTCCCACCTTTGTGCTGGTCTTTTGTCTGGACTACCTGGCAAGCTATATATATTGGACTAATCGCTCACAAAACAGAATCTTTGTACATTGGCGCATTGCTTGCAGTGTTAATCATACTCATTACCTAATTTAACATATAACATTTTAGATAGCAGAAATCGGTACTATCTACACACGACTTCTTCTTGGTGTCATGGTGTCAGCAAGCTTCGTGCACTGATCCTCGGTCTGCATAATCGTCACATGTACTTTATTGGTGGGTGCATTTACCTCAATGTTAGATGATCTGATTGTTATGGTTGACTGACCGTTCTAGATAGTACTGCCGTGGATTTCGAGTTGAACATTGTGATCTTAGAGGAATGAATCGAAAAGAAGCAGTACGCTATTGATAGACTAAGTTGCATTTGCATCAGCATAATTCACTAAACATTGTTATTTCTCGCATAATATAGGGTTGTCTCATGAATCCTTTCACACTTTTTCTAATCAGTTTTTCTTCCTGTGTAAAATCGTGCCAAAAAGCTGTGGTATATTATAGAATATTTAAGTGGCATGAGCAGGTACTTGGATACGACCATAGCACCATCGCTCACCATCTGAGTGAAATGAATTACTTCGAAGTAATGTTTTGGTGGGACAACTTAAACATTCACCCACCACTTCACATTGCAAAGTTGACGTGCCACATTTTGGAGAGACTGTGCTGAACCACTAAGCCACACCCACTGTATAACCTAGATATTTCTCCATCGAAATGTCATTTTTTCACGCCCCCAAAGCATCACCTTGGGCAAAAATGTTCAACGACTGCAGCCGGCTCAAAAGTGACCTCAGCCACTTCGTTGGTCGCTAGCCTCGTTGTTTGCCGTATAAAGGAATCTAATCTTTGTATAGCAAATGATCTCTATCATGGTCATGATGGCGAATAGTTATCCTCACAGCATATTTTGAGCCTTTCATTGAGTCTGTTATGACTTATATGAAGTGCCAGAAACGTGTTTCGCTCTTTCATCATCCTCAGTAGCACGAGGCCTTTCGGTTCAGTCACTTCCTTGTAAAGAAATTCAATCCTACGTATAAGGGAATCGACGCCGAATTATTTACACTCTGTGCATGGTAAAAGGATCACCGTGGCGTTCTTTCACAGTGAATGATTGTCGATTGTCGCTTACTTGGCTTACGGCTATTGCGCCAGCGTATATATATATATATATATATATCAATACTTTCAATCTGCAATGTGGAAACCTCGCTTAAAATTCTTAATATATCCTGAAGAAGCGCTTGAAATATGCTGTAACGTTGTATAGTATGTTTTGAACCAGACCTTGTGATAATTGATTGAAAGTGTTAATATATGCATATATGCATAAACATATGTACATGTATATTATATATATATGCATTTATACATATATACATAGCATATATAACATGTGTGCATGTACACAAATGCGCATGTATACACATATATATGTGTATATTTATATGTATGTATACACGCATATATATATATACAATATGTACATATGTATATATATATACATACATACATCTGTATATATACACAACAGCTATATGTATATATAAGTATAGTGGCGTAATAGCTGTAAGCCGAGCAAACGACAATCGACTTTCATTAGCTTTGAAAGAAGGCCACAGTGGTCTTCTTACCGAACGCTGAGTTCTAATACTTCGGGGTCGATTCCTCTGTGTAGCGTATACATCCCCATACAAGGAATTGTTTGAGCCTAAGGCACCGTGCTACTTATGGGGCTGAGGGGCCGAAGCACGTTTATATACATTATGAGTGCCATAACAAACCTCATGAAAGGTTTAAAATATGGTGTCAAGAATTATAAATTTTTTGCGAAGTCTCAAAATAATCTTCTGAAAACGATAATAATTTCTTTGCTTGATTTTATGAAATTCATAGTTAATTAAAGACAAAGTGTGGAAGTACGAAGGGATTCATGGGGCGACTAAATACTTTGTTGATATAATCCTTATTTTCAATTCGAATAGGTTTAACAGGCTGCTGTTGTGGGATCGATTTCAAGTTGCCTTAATACTTGGCTTAACTGTCTATTTGATGTCGATTCTTATTGAAATCATTTAAAGATCTTTTCAATCCGATTTGGATGACGCTTGATCAGTATGCGTCACCTAACGGTATAGTTTTTAACTCCAAGAGTAATCGCTTGAATTGAACCAAAGATAACTATTCTAATGTAAAGGCAAATTCTCGTTCGCTCTGTTTTTTTTTAGCTTGGCGTCTCTCTACCCTTTTTTCTCTTACTTTCAGACCGCGCTTTTGAATGGAACTCATTAAGGGTTATTGGTTCTACATCTATCAAGATGTCACAGCCTTATCCAATTTCCCTTTCAGGTCCGTTTTGTTCATGCATTCGTAAAGAATTTGGATTTTTTTCATTTCCAGTTGTTCAGGAAGTTTGTTTTCTTCAGATCAGGAGTTGTACTGTAACTCCTTTGCTGGTCGAGAGTTTTTGCGTTTATCAACGAATCTAAAAAGTGCTAAGTTTGCCAAATTTTACGACGAACGTTTCAGTGTTATAGCCTTTTTCTGCACTAATGCCTATTCATTTACTGTCATTGAGCCTTCGCGGCCAATGCTATTGAATCGTCGATTTATGGTATTTATTATTTATAATTACATGTATTTTATGTATTATTTACGATTTTAAACCTTTATTATTGCGATGGTCCATAACACTGTTTCGCCTCAGGGGCTTCTTGCAAAAATCTCAACTGTGGTCGTTTTTCCCTCTTCGCTTATTTCCTCGATTTGAATCTGCGTAAGTGCGTGAATCATATACTGCACGGTGGAGCACCGTTGAATTGAAGTATTTTCATTTCTCGGTCGTGACGGTCCCAGTTGATTGTCCACAATAGTACTTTGTTTCCAGCTGGGTCTACGTGCTCTAGTCGATCCTCATTATCCAGAGAGGAACACCACTGATATAAACTGACCTAAACTGTTATAAGTGAGCAACCATTCCACAACCATCGTTTTTGAACGCGTAATACACAGTGAGGTTGCTCTGTATGTGATGGTTCACATCAGTTGAAACAGCACAATGTGACCATGATTGTTTCGAAGGAGATTCGTGTACAAGTCTTACCTTGCTCACAATGCGGCGCTTTTGTTTCCTTCTGAGTCGTGACAGCTCCAGTCACTTGGGCACAATCGGTCTCCCTCTCGACTTGAATTCATGTAGTCAGGTTCAGTCGTATCTTCTGGAGTAGAGCATCGTTTAAATGGAGCAACATACTCTGCAACCGTCTTTTATAGCTATTGGTTGGACGATAATCTATTGATAACATGAGATGTGTATAGAAGTGCAATGCAGAGTGCGGTTGCTCCGCTCAACGGTGGATCACATCAGGATTCAGAATAACTGCTATTGTTTTGCGCATATGAGGTTCTTATAAAAGTCTGGAAAAGAAGGGTGGCTTTAAAGAGGTGGATTTGCTGGCGTAGTGATAGCACGTGCCCTCGGTATGGATGGGACGCTGGTTCAGTTCATCTTGAGGTCGAATGTTATACATTTCTCAAACTTCTAGGTTCATGGTTATATCGTCGCATCACTGCTTTGAAAAGGCATTGAAAATAAAATGTTTTGTTAGATTATACGTTTTGGATAGCTGTCTGCTTGACTGGGTTTGATGAGGATATGTGCTTACCCGATCATACCTGTTGATGGTTGGCTGCTGATAGGTGCGATAGGTTATATCGAAGAAAGAGTGGTAGGAAGATGATGGCTTCGGTGATGTAGTGGGAGTGCTTCCCCTTCGGTATGCGTGATACACGAGTTCAGCTTCCGTCTGAGGTTAAATACTTTGCATCTCACTCAATACTCCTTATTATAAACTGTATCCAACGGATTTTACTGTACAAGTACCAATAAACCCACTGTAATGTTCAAGCGAAGAGCTGATCAGTTAGAGTCAGTTTGTGATACGCGATCTTAATTCCATTGCTACAACACACTCAAATATCAGTTCAAAAACCAAATTTGTTTTCAAAATTCACACTTTCTAAGCTATCGGTTAAATGTCAAAACTTTGCTGTAAAGCCGAGGATGCGCGATAGCAAAGCACTCCAAAAGCGAAAGGTCATTTCTGTTCGTTGTTCGATTGAGAATTAATCCAAGATTTAGGTATATATTTACAATCGCCATTTCAGAGACTATTTAACGATTACTAAAAGTTCAGTGAAGAACCTTTGCTTGGCGAAGAAGACAAGCAAACACATGAGCAAATCACACCACGCACTCTAGAGAAAAAAACGTAAATTACTTTTTGTTGCTACAGCTCACCAGAAAAGCGTTTGCAAAAGCCGGGCATATCATCAGAACCGTAATTTTTTCAACTGTAGAATACTCGCTAACAGTTCAATGAGAAATCTATGCTCGATGAGAAAACATGAAAGTACGCCCGTGCCATGTGTGATACACGTGGCCCTGAGAGGGTTAATTACGGTAGCGATATGGCATCATGTGTGTCAAAGATTGGAAATAAAAATCCTGCTGCGTGCTTATAGAAAGATAAAGTATGAAGCTCATAAGTTAGGGTGCGCCAGGCATTTGGCTTCATCTAGCATCGATAGAGATACTCAAATAAATATCAGGCCTTTTATAACGGTGGCTTATGACGGTGAGAAATTTCTCGAAATTTCGATCCGAGAAAATTATCATCGTCATTGCCTTGAAACAACTGCTCATAATGATCGATTTCAACTTCCTTTTCAGAGCAATAGCGCTAAATAAGACCTATTGCAGACGTCCAGTACACTATAGTTAAATTTCGTCAATCTGTTGGTCGATAGTTTATCTAACATTTCCTTGCTTTTGCTCATAGGTTCATGTCATAAGCTCCAGAATTTTTTTATTCTAGGCTTCAAAAATACAGACTGGATGAAATACAGTCTTTTGATTTCGATTTCTTTGAAACTTTTGAGCACTCATAGTTAATTATACCCAAAGGCAGCGAAGTATATTTATATTTTCTAAACACTGAAATCAACTTGTGGTGATGTTTTGTGGTACATCACAAAAACGATTTCAATCAAAAAAGTTGTCACCTATTGAGGTAACCAAATATGGCGATGAGAGAAAGAGGAATATGGAGGCAAAGATAATGGAACATTGTCGGTTGTTGAGGTGAATAGATAGCATTTCAACCTCAGCAAAAAGTAAATGCGAATTTGTAGCCCAACTGGAGAGCTTCGAGTCATGCCCATATCTCATCATCATTGTGATTGCGCTCAAAATTGTACGGGAGGAAGAAAATAGGTGAGAATTCGGTTCTCATTGATCATGAGGGAACAAGTGAAAAAATGATCTCATTCGCTGAATAAAATTTTTTCATAGGAGTGCTAGTAATTATTCGAAAGCTGAGACCGGAGGCTATCGCTTCAATGTGCCTTATTCCAAAACACCCTTTTATAACGTTGTAGCATCTAGGTCAAAAATTAGGTTTTACATTCGCACTTCGCCTTCATTTTTGTCACGCTTATGATTCGCTGGAAGCCGAAAAGCATATCTTTGTGTAGAGGAATGTTCGTAGTATCTTAGTCAATCGTCTTGTCTAGAGTTTCTTTCGAAGCAGAGGAAAATTTCCCAATTGAAAAACAAATTATCAATTGTCACGCCTTACCCCGCCCCTGCCATGCCCCCTGCTACGTTCTTCGCTCTATCGATTAGCCAGTAAACAGTGTTTCAAAAATTCAAAACTCAATCTTATTCTCCCTTCTAAACCGTATTTCCAGAAAATAAACACATTGGTAAAATCAGAAAGCATCAACCTTTTCAGATGATTACCAATAGTCTGAAGAAAGAGCTCTGTCCGGCAAAGTTTAAAGCACAAATCAACGACCAAAAATTTCAAAATCACGGTAAGCATGGCCTCCCAGAAACAGTTCATATGTCCGCAATCGAGCAGCATCTATCCTGTGCATGTGGATACTGTCGAGTTAGATCCTCCTCGGAGTCGTCACCTTTCCTTGGATTTAATTCGATGCGACTACGAACACCTACGTCACGACAACGATCACGTCAAGACTATCGAATCGCCTCAAGTTCGGATGCCTATTCTCATTTTCGGGACACGGGATTTTCCTAACATCGAAAGCTCAACTGCGCATTCAATCATGACAAGCAATTTTCCATCCTGTTTACACAGTGGCCAGTTTCTGATGCATATATTGAAGCATGGGTGATAATCCCGAGGTCAGACTTTTGCCCACCATTCAATCTTTTAGGCAATTACATCTTAACTTTACTCACATATTTGATCCTTTTCACCGATTTTTTTCCCCTGTTGAGCATCCCAAAACTTCCAAAAACGAGTTCGTTTTTCATCTTCGCCTTGAATGCTTCAAAATACTCGTTGAGTACGTCTCTTGGCAATCTCAAGATATCTTAATTGGATATGATGTTCCATGGGCATTTGCTGTTGACTGCAGAGTAATGTGAAGTGGGGAGCAGTCTCACACAAAGCCGTGACGAGCATTACAACCACTTGGCCATTCTCGAGAAGCGCATTGTCCAGGTTATAGCAAGAAATAAGTAGTATATGTAAATAATCATTGAGCGTCTACAAAACGCAAAACCATCAAAAATGTCGTCTTCACTTTGGAAATTCACGATCCATTTTTTTCTCTCTATTTTTGTTGATTTTTATTTCACAACACACCATTGCTTCTGAGAGCAACATTTCAACTTTCTCCATTTCTCTTGAACCACTAAATTGAGAGGAAGCAGAGATCAAGATGATAGATTATAAATGAACTGCTCATTACATTTCTAGCTTACAAATTTTTTCGTTGAATGGAATCTACTCTTTTAAATGTAGGTGTAGTTTATGTTTCCTTGATTCAACTGCTTTCTAACAGTTGTATGACGCTGAATTAATCATCTACGAAGATTGAGATTGAGTGGTACGTAGAATTTCGTCCTCCTTACCAAACTAAGCCCGTTCGGGTTGTTTGCTGACAGTTTCGATGGTTCATATTGGAAAAAGAGTGGTAGCAAAGCGGTGGCCATGGTGGTGTATTGGTAGCACACGCCCTCCGTAAGGGTGAAACGAAGGTTCAACTGCTACTTAAGGTTCAGTTTTGCGTACCATTTCATTTCAGATGTAGTACATGGTATTTGCATTAGGGTTCGTATTTCACCTATAAAGTCGCCCTAACTCTGTGAGATGCTATTACAACAATCCATTTACCTCATCAACTAATGTCTTGAATCTATATACGACATACTCATAGCGTTTTGTAGAGTAATCCACCACTTTCATTGTTTCATTCTTAATCTTTTTGTTCCCATTAAGACTGTTTTACCTGGGACTTGTTCACAGCTTTGAACATGATCGACCATTTGAACATTACATTCCGATGGTAGTGGTTTTCATTCGTGCAGAAGAAAATGAATGGAAAATTGCCTGCTCTATACAAGGAACTTGGAAGGGCTACTCAGTTAGAGCCCAATTACTGATCTACTGTCGAGGTACCATTCGATGTTGTCAAGGAAAAAACTCGACCTTGCCAAACTCGGCGGCATACATATTCCAGCAACAGCTAGAAGGCGAGATTGACTAGAGAGCAAACAGAGTTCCGAGATTGTTACTAGTATGTATGCTCGTCATCTTTCATATTGAAAACTTTTTCTTGATGCTAAGAAAAAAAAACCAACTTTATTCAAATCATGGCTAGAAAATAAAAACATCACACAGTTAACCATTGAAATATTGAAAAACGCAAAGTGATGTCGCTACGAACACAGTATATATGGAGAATATCACAACAGCATCGGACCAGGTAAGAATCCACAGCGAAGAGTCCGGAAGAACGAAAGAAGCGCCTGTGAAGGTATACATGCCACAGAAGACTTCATAGGAAGCTCAAACATGTTATCATGCTATCAGACTATCAATAACAACCACTGTGTAGAAAAAGAGACTTTCGGGTAGAGTTCTTATTTAAGCGGTGCTCCTCCGAGCAAGATCGGACTCGAATGAGATTGAAGGCCACAACGAGGACGATCGACTATGGAGCGGCTCGGATAAAGGCTCCGAAGAAGATGAAACGCCCTAGAACGTTGGCCGAAGGATCCGCGCTTCTCAGCAAAACCACTTCCGCGGAGCGGCTTCATTAACCACGCCGGTACTTCTTTTTAGTCACATTCTGGCACTGTGGCGAGTAACCGACTGTACTATCGCCAGCCGTCCGTTGAGATAATGGGATAGACAAAATGATTCTGTGTTTCTTATACACTAATTGTTATATCTTGATATAGCATTCGGGTTCTTCGACGAAATTTGATTAGTGATGATTCGCCTGCTTTGCGAATATGTCCAGCGACTAAAGTTGTACTCTGTTTAGTGCCATTAAGAGGACGCAGAAGAACTTTCGATGCGTTTTGTAGCAAAAAAGGCTCCACTAACTGCTTTCACAAGTCATCCAGTCTTGGTGGGACAAATAGCCTTTTTAATGAAGCGATAACTGCTGGTGAAAAGGCACAAAGAAAAGCGAAGCTTCCATACTACAAGTCTAACATGTACAAATCTCCCTTTAACCTGTGATGTTTCTCCAAATGCATAAAATAGCTATAATGCAGTGTTTAGAAAGTAGCCTAATGCATTCGGTAGCAGAATTAAAATATCACCGAAGACTTAGAAACTTCAACTAGGTCGTATTCGCCTGCATGACCGTAGAAGGCCATTTCGAAACTGTATAAAGGAGCACCACAACAGGATACTCAAATCGAACAAAACACCTCCTAGGTGCGTATAAGGAACAAAATAGAGATGAAAATTTCAAAGAAAAACCACTTCCTCATGAAGAAATCTAGAACATCTCCTCGCAAACGTTTGATACGTTTTGGAGAAATCCTGAAATTATGAGGATGAACGAGAAAAAGTGGATGCCTTTTGATCAGACTGACTAAGCGCCATAGGTCGGTGCAATTTTTTGAAGTGAGTCAAACACATTCCTCAACAGCGTGAAGCTTTATGCTGTTTCTCTAGCAATAAGTGGAAAACCTATGATAATGTACGGTCAGTGTCTAGAAAAAGCTTATTACGAAATGAATGAATTTTATCTGTTGAGTTTTATCTGCTCGAGATATAACAATGTTTGACTGATTGGATTACTTGCCACTCCAACTCTTCCATGTTCCGAAGAAGGGAAGCGTTGAACAACAATCAATGAATTAGAACCAATATCAGCAAATTTTCATGTGCTCAAAAAACAATATTTCTTTTCAATGCTCTGAAAAAATCACTTTCATCACCTGTCCTTCCTTTACTCGGGCAAACACCAGTTGAGCGGTTTTATGCTCGATCAATGCACCTGGTTCTTTGAAAATTTGAGCTTAAACTTACCAGTATCAAGTGCTGTATGAATTTTCATCGATAAGACTATTTGTGTAACATCGACCAGGGGACGTTTCATAAGTTAAAAAATATATGGTAGAATATGGATAAAGCTGTTGAAAACATTGTAGTGCGTCATCTTGGTTTTTCGGGTCTTGATGTTCCAAAGAGCGTTGCGGGAGTTGAGAAAGCTGCTAGTTTTTCATCTTATT
>JAHQIW010001106.1:0-71910 GCA_019055375.1 Parelaphostrongylus tenuis
CCACGCTCAAATTTCCTAACATATCCCTCGTAATTATTATTTGAGCCAATATGTGTCATGCTGGTGTGTTTGCTGAATGGGCTGACTCATACAGCCCGATACACGTGTTTCGACCATGCTGGTCTCAGCAGTCGGGAGCTACCATTTGTCTTTAGCCAATCCTCCCAGCGCGCTCAGCCTCTTAGAAGACACTTGAGATGAAAGGTATCACATACTGACGATACCAGCCAAGTGTAAGCAAGTGTACAACACTGTCTGTTCGGTGATAATGTCACTTGACATACAATGCAAAATGTTCGTCGTCGCCTACTCTTAGTATAAAGGACTGAGCGGCAGGATTGGCAAACGACAAAAAGGTACCGCCCTACTGAGGAGACTGTCAAGGCCAGATTAGATAGCATAAGTAGTAACAAGTACATCTCGCAATAAGAACGTAAGCACAAAGGAGGTCTGCCAGCTGCAAGTTCATCCACCGGCACCGACAACATACATGAACTACAGTATACCAAATTACAGAATTCCGAACAGCACCCATTCAGACAAACTCGAATGCAAGACGCCTTCAGAATTTCACCTAACGCAGATCATGATCTTCTTGCCAGAAGGATTATGACGTGCAATGTGCATGGTCTTTATATTTTTTTAAATAATTATTTTATAATCTTCATGACAAAATAATTTACTACTTTCGTATTTTTGAGATACGGTGAAACACTGGAGTTCACTAATAGTTTATAAATTAGTTTTACAATTTTAGCAGGTATTGCAATACGGTAATATGTAATGAGATTTGAACTTTAAGAATATGACGTGCACGTGCCATAAAACATGGCGAGTGTCGTAATATGTAAACCGAAATAGGCCGATAGACAGCTTCATCTTGTCGACGAATCTGCTGCTTTCACTTTCTTACCGTAAATCTCTCTGATCCCCTCTGTTTGTAGATTGACAATAGATGTGACTTCCCATGTAAGGGTCTTCAGAAATCTTCAGAATCTTCTTCAGATCTACAGCAGAAGTTGTGTGTACTAGAAAACCGTCCCACTAATACAGTGTTTCTTTATACGAATGAAAGAGATTGCTTGTAGTAGGATCTACTGAATATAATATGGTACAAAATGTGATTTGATGCATTAACATAATGGCTGACCTTTCGGCGATATCGCTTTTCCGGAGCCTGGTGTAATCAGTTTGTTTTCAATATACTCGTTCAATATCTTCGTAACCTTAGAATTTTAGACGAACAAAATTTGGGGCAGTATCCAACGATGATTTGACATCTACCGAAAATTCAAAGCTCAAGGTTAGATCAGCGGTAAGAATAAAGTGGTTCATAAACTTGACAGCAGTTAAGTTGCTAAAACACATCTCAGCTTATCTCTCAAACACCCTTATCGTCATCGATCGCACACAAAACTGAAACTTATGGAAAATGCTTAGAAAACTTGCTTAGAAACTATTGAAGCATGCCGAGGTCAAGAAATAGTCTGTTTTGGTGATCAATACTATATTATCTACAGCTCTGTCTTCACAAATATTCCACCTTCTAGAGCTAGCGCTTCCGTGAAAGGAGACAATTTGGAAACGAAAGGGCTGACCTAATGGATGATTGAAACGATATCCAGATATACAAGTAAAAGTGCATGGGCAAGTGGCCAGTGATTCTAATAGACGGCTAAAAGGAGAGCACGCATTTATACATACACGTAAACTAAACCATGCGCGCTTCAAAGGAATACATGTAAAAGATGTTTGACAGAAGGCCTCACACAAATATTGACCTTGTCATCACTATTCTTTTCCAAGTATTTCTAAATTTTCTTGGGAGACCAATGTTCAGAACAATCATGATTGTGGAATGAAGTTTATTGACGTGCTTAGGAGAATTCACTCATAAGTGGATTACTGTGGCAGGTGGACACATACGAGGAAATTTGCAGCTTTAGTTCTGGTAAAACTTGTGTCTCTTCTGTTCAACCACTTTTCGATTAAGTTGCTGGCTAGATCACCGAAGACAGTGCAAAGGCAGTTTGGGCTTTGGAGCCCTGTTGTGTATCTTTTACACAGAGACAGAAAAACATCACTCCTGAAATTTCGAAAGATGGAAGCAGAGGGTAGTAAATATGTAACACAAAAATCCCATTAGCGCTTTCTTTCTTCTAATTTGCCTAGCCACATCTTACAGTTACAGTACGCCGAATTGGAGACCTTTATTGGGCGTGATTGCTGATCTTTACAGCAGTTCAGGAGCAAATGATGCTCTTTTATTTTATCCAGTTGCTAAATCAGGAATAAAGTCGAGAGCTTGCTAAGTCCTCTGATGCAAATCGAGGATGAGGCGGCTAACATAGGCGAGGTGCTCCGTTCATTTTGTTTTTTCTAACCTCCATTTTTTCAAATGAACTTCTTAGTATACCCAATATGTGGAGTACTGTGCAACAAGTCTGCGTCAGCCGGGATTCGAACCCACATCTCACTCTTTCTGGGAGTGTATACTAACCGTTGCACTACCGACGCTCGTTTTGCACAGCACTCTTATTTACGCTATAACGCGTTGTCTGCCAACAGCCAACTGTCGACGGTATGGCGGGGCAGCCGCTATCGGCACTGAACCCACTTTAGTTGACAGACATTGGATATCGATAATCAGTCATAATTCTTTCTATTTTGACTGCCACTTGCAGTGGTATGATGTTATAGTTTACCCAATATGTGGAGTGCTGTGCAAAAGCGTTTGCGTTAGCCGGGATTCGAACCCAGATCTCACTCTTTCTGGGAGCGTGTGCTAACCGTTGCACTACCGACGCTCGTTTTGCACAGCAGTCAAAATAGAAAGAATTATGACTGATTATCGATATCCAATGTCTGTCAACTCAAGTGGGTTCAGTGCCGACAGCGGCTGCCCCGCCAAAGCGTCGACGGTTGGCTATTGGCAGACAACGCGTTATAGCGTAAATAAGAGTGCTGTGCAAAACGACGCGTCGGTAGTGCAACGGTTAGCACACGCTCCCGGAAAGAGTGAGATCTGGGTTCGAATCCCGGTAGACGCGAACGTTTTTGCACAGTACTCCACATATTGGGTATACTAATAAGATCATACCACTGCAAGTGGCAGTCAAATAGAAAGATTTAGAACTTCTTAGTCATCTAGTTTTGATTAAAACCGCTTCGTTGACTTTTTCTAGGTATGCGAATTTTTTTGGAGATCTACTCTTCACCTCTATGACGCAGTCAAGCGCCACCCTGCTGTCAGTGGTGTCACTGAGAGCAGCTTTCACGATGAAAAATGACTTGCACGCTTAGCGTTACGGTGCAGCTAATGAAACGCTTGGAAATTTCTGTAGAAGAAAGATATTAAAACAGAGTGTTATATATATATATATATGTATATATATATATATATATATATATATATAAATATATATATATATATATATCACCTGTATCACCTGTCGTCCCGTTGATCGTCGAGTGACTCGAGCGGGTACCAGCAACTCTTCCATTTTTCCCTATCGCGTGCAAGAGTAGCCCAGTGGGTCCTCCTTGCTCTAGGAATTCGCTGAGCATCATATCTTTCTTCCATCGCTTTCGTGAAGAAATCGGACCAACGGGTCAGTGGTCTTCCTTTAGAGCGCTTGACGTCCCGAGGAATCCAGTCGGTAACGGCTCTCGTCCATCGGTTGTCGTTGAAGCGCATCACGTGTCCGGCCCACCTTATTTTCGATATCCTGGCGTGTAGAACGGCGTCTCTGATTTTCGATCGTTGACGTAGGTCGGAAGTTCGGATCCTTTGTTTCATTTGCGAAATACGAGATACTCCTAGCATCGACCTTTCGACTGCGCGTTCGATAACGGCAAGTGATCTCTTCATCCTGCTTACGTAGCGACCAGGTTTCTGCTGCATACGTTAGGGCAGGGATAACTGTCGAGTCGAAAAGGTGGGCACGGAGTCGGATGTTCTTTGTCCTCTTCACTACATCTTCGATGCTCTTAAACGTTCCCCAAGCCGCTCGTTTCCTCCTGCTCAACTCTGGGGCTAGGTCGTTCATCATGTTGATTTCACGACCTAGATAGATGTAACTGGAGCATTCGGAAATTGTCGTTCCGTTGAGCGTGAATGGGGCATTAGAAACCCATCCGTTCCTCATGAACATTGTTTTCGTTAGATTCAGTTGAAGACCGATCTTTTTTTTCTTTCTTTTCTTTCTTTTTTTTTCTATATATATATATATTATATATATATATATATATATATGACAAGAGTGCTACAAAATGCAATGAGCTGTAGTGAATATTTGATGAGCTATCACTAAGGCAATGGCGAAAACAAAGATGCTACGAAGTGCAGGAGGCATAGTGCTGATCAGTTTTGAACTTCACCAGCCATCATTTTATATGTGCTTCCTTATCAGGAAATTACACTGCTCACTCTATCTCGAAAGTTATATCACTTGGACCAAAGTTTATTGTGGACAGTTCACTAAACACTAGATAGATACTACATTGCATTCACTCCTTGCAACCCTTGAGATTTTTCATAATGCCAGCTATGGGTCCCTTCTCTGAAGTATTCCATTGTTGACCAAATTCAACACTCATTTCCTACGGCTTACGGAAGTGTTTAGATATATGCAACGAATTCTCAGTTTTCTAAAATGCTCTAAATGAAGTTAATTTTAGAGCGGAAACCAAGAAGCACAAAACTACTTCACCTTCTGCCGCCAAACACTCTGCATGTTTTAAAAATTGTGCGGTATATACACTGCTCAAACTGAGCACTTAGATAAAGGTTCTGAGGTACAGAAAATCCTTAAGCAACGATATTAATGCGTTTATTGTCTTGGCAAATTTCTAATCGAAGTACACAATGCTCCTTTGCATGTTAATGTATAAATGCATCCTCTGTTTTGGCCGTCTATCGCTTCACATTTTTCCACACATATCTACTTGCATCTCCGGATGTCATTCCAAATATCGATCACAAGAATCGTTTGTGCCTGATTATCTCTCTTCACGAAGCACAGCTCTAGAAGGTAATGAAGACTTGTGAACAAAGCAAGCACTCTAGTCAATTGATTTAGAGATGATTTCACGTGATTGAGATTTGTGTCCTGAAGAAATCGTGCCCACAGATTGACAATCTTTAGTTCCATGCTATAGCTATCTATACTTGCAACAAGCGAAGCTATTCATCATTCATGCATATTTTCTCTAATAAACGATATATTTAACAGTTCGAACAAAACTATGTAATGACCGTCGAGTGAGACGAAGGCGAAGTGCCAAAACGAGGGGAAGGACAGTGGACAGTGTGTTGTGACGTTAGCCGAAAAAAAAAGTTTTCAATTTCGTACTGCAGGTATAACCAGACAAGAAGATGTTGATTGGTTGTGCTTAGATTAGTGAAAAGTCGGCCTACAACAATTATATGAAGTCTTATCTATCAATGAACATTCACTTTCTTTCACTGTAATTCTGGCCAGAGAACTACAATAAGAGCGACCTACATTGTACAAAGATTTGCACAATTATCAACATATTTGTTTCTGCGTAGTCATTGCAGTCTTTTGAGAGCACAATGCAGATACTTTTTCAATGCATAACAGGTTTTCTTGTCGGTGTCTAATACTTCTTATCAGTCGTAGTACTTATAATGACGACGTACCACTTTTTCAACTTTCCAATATCATTTAGGTAGTTTTCCAAAACAGATCTATCAACTGTTACTTGTACCTCTGCGAAGATAGAAATCAGCAAATCGTATCGTGCACAGATATGTATACAAAAAGCTCTGATTTGTTGTTGTTTTGTCGTGTAAAACCATTTTTTCTCCACGCGTCCTTGAATTCACTAATCTATTTCAAGGAAAAATTCCGCGTCAGTTATTAGGAGCTACTCAACGAGTCCCACGTGACAGATGGTACCTCAAACATGGACCAAAAGCGACCTGCTTTTCTATGGCGCGCGTGAAATCAGTGGATGGATTCCTTGCTTTCACTTCACCATTCAACACATACCTACTCGGTATTCTGTGAGTCCATTTAGCCTAAAGCTTTCATTGAAAATACTGAGAAGTACTATTAGAGAGGTTATGAGTCGCCCATGATAAATAGGCCTCTCTGTGAACTTTGGCAAAAGCTGGTAAACTACCCGCAAATATCCAACTTTGATATCTGGAATTTAGAAAACTATGCGGTGATTCAAGAGCGTGAAAAAGCGAGGAAAAATTGGGCCTCATTCTTCTGACATCGATAGAGCCCCGATATGGCAGCGTTGGGGAAGGACAGATGTTAGAATCTTATGTAAATGCACATTAATCTGCCTAAGAACCTCCTATAGACGACCTGAAATGCAGCTGGGAAAGATAAAGTGAGAAGTCAGCGTACTGGCTGAGACACGAAGACGCTGCTTATCCCGTCTATTACACCGGAAAAAAACTTTCTTCGGAACATGCAATAATAGAGAAATCACCCGCGTTAGAGTTCTCGTCATCACTAATTCCTCTACAAACGCCGGTCCATTCGCACAACTAATGTCTCGAATCTTATGCAACGACGTCAGTCAATAACAACTCTGACCATTTTTACTCGCTGCATTCCGGCATAAAGTTATGACAAAAACGAAATTGACGCGCTCTATACAAATGCAGAAAAGTTCTCAAAAAGCCATAAATTTTTCAAAGTCGTTGAAAATTAACGAAGGACATCTTGCCCAGAAGAACGTTTGAAGAGCATCACGTTGAGCGACGTTGTTGATGGAACAGGATAAAAAAGAATTTGTAAAAGCGTATGTACTAGTTAGCAATTTGAAAAGCCTCCAGTATCAAAACTCAAGTTTTCCCCGTGTAGTTGTAGTTCCGAGGCATTTGACACAAGGTCAGGCTATCGCAACTCTTTCGTGATTCCATTTTCGAGAAAAAAAAGGCCGCTGTGTCAAAAAAAAAAACGGCTCCATCGAAACCGATGGTCACTATTGGTAACGAGAATTTTCGAAAATTTGCGTGGTGCTTGAGGAGTTCCAGTGGTCAGAAGAACTAAGTTCCTCTTACATACGACAGGACTGAAGATCTACTGATGCATCCTCGAATCACTAGAGGGCCAACGGCACGAGAGGTGGTGCAGATAATTTTTTCAGGTGCTACGGAAATTCATGGGGAACTTTTGGGTACAAGCGGTCCTCGCCAGTCGTGCCACCTGAAGAATTCAATAGATTCTTACTCCTGTTTTGTGCTTTAGGTAATACAAAAGCATTAAGCATATTGCCATTTGCTAATTGATTATTGGCTACCTTTATGTTCAGATTCTAGGACACCGTCAACTGCTGTCTTGCACAAGTGTTTCTCACAAAAGCTTTCTTGAGAGGGGGAAAGTAACTAAAATTGAGATAGCAGACAAACTGGTATTCAAAAGTCCAAAAACTCATCGTCTTACCTGTATCGAACAGATGACGAAACGCTTGTCTTAGTCACCTTAGTCACGTTTTGAGGCTCTTTTCTACTATCTGGCGACAAAGGAAGAAACGACCACTTTTACTGGACAAAAACTTTTCACTGAAGTGTTAGCAGGCATTCAAAATCTTAATTATCTGCTACTGCGCTGCATGCCGCTTTTTTGAGAAGACCTTTTTACAACGCTGTAGCGTTCAAAATAAAATTTTGTTTCATACCGGCCGCACGTTTCCACTAATACTTCGCAGAAAGCACGAAAAGCAATGATCATGTAGCAAAAATCTTGCAATATCAGACTGATACATTTTGTCTTAAGTTTCTTACAAAACGGAAAAAACTCGAATTGAGCAAAAAAAAAAATGTATAATGCGTCAATGCGATCGATTAATTGGTTGTCGCATGGATACGGCTGCCAACAACACTCTCATCTCCCCTCCCTTGCTCAGTCCACACTTTAGTCGGAAAACAAAGCCAGCGTATGTGAATCTCAATCATATTTTCTCTGCTATATTGCAAAGAAGCGGTATGTCTACAACATAAGCACAGCGCTGTAATCATCAAAAATAAATTATCGAATGGACACTCATGAGCTGAGGAAAAAGCTCTGACCTGCAAGAAATGTGCGCGTGAAAAACACAGATGTTTCCCTTCTGCTACCGCATTATAAAAAGCCTTTTGAAAAAACGATTACGTAGCTAGTAGCCAGAGTTACAAACTTTTAAATCATTACTAACAGTGTAATGGAAAGACTTTTGTCCAACGAGAAGGATTGTTTTTCATTTTCTGTAAGGTAGCAAAAGAAGAGTCCGTTTTGATCGATGAGAAAGATTGTCCTGACGATCGCATAGCAAACATGAAAGACAAGGCAACAGTTGCTTCTAGTAGGTAATATAAATATCAAACTAATATTGTGCAGCTTTTATGCTTTGATCCTCATCCTTCACACAAGTTAAATTTGAGGCGTCTAGAGGTTTTTGCAGTTACAGAAACACTTCAAGATTATCATGAACTGCCGACAAGACAAGCCATACGTGTTCACCGCTTGAAGTAACGGCTTGAGCTCCTTGGAAACCGTTGCCACACCGCTACTTTGTGATTTATTGTGATGAGATCTTATCCTCCACATTCTTCGGTTATTGCAATATTCTACCAGAATAGACAATTCAAAAGTGCGTAGACCTTTTTGTGTTTTGAGCACTAGGTTGTCCTATATTTTCCACTATATTTTCCTATATCCTATATTTTCCTTTATATTATATTTTCCTATATCCTATATTTTCCATTATATTATATATTAGTGAAGGGTTGCCGTTGCTGCATGAGCACTTAAACTTTTTGCCATTTGCAAGCGTGTCTACTATTCAACGTCAAATGTTGAGTGAAAGGAAGTCTTCACTAGCTCATCGACGAACAGAAGCTGTATTTGTATTTGAGTCAGTCGAGAGCTGCTGCAAGTGGTAGGCATTATACTATTCTGCATGTGTACGATCGCTCAGAGTTACAATCCAAAAGTTTGACTTTCTATAAACCTCGGCATGATTAACTGTTTTATGAATCGAGAAAACTTATCTTGATTAGCTGACGCGAGGTTGGTAAATTAGTCGTAGAAATTCGGCTGACGTTTCGGCGACCCGTCTTCACCAGAGTTTGGTCATATGTTAGCATCAATCTCTACTACAGACTATGATTTCTTTGTCACTCCAAGCGATTGTCCGACTAGACAAGAACGGCGAAACATACTGTAGTTGTAGTAATCGCGCGTTCTAGTTTGTTCTTTGTGTTGCCACTAGAAAATTTGCTATTAGTTGGGGAAAACGTACTGAGAAAATGCTTGTAAAACATTCATTTATGCACCTATTACACTTGAACAAGGAGAAAACTTTTAGTCAAAGTACTCTCCTTCAACTTCAAGCACTTCCTGCCACTTCTCCAGCAAAAAATCGCTTCCGCGAGCATAAAAATCCCTATTTCTTGCTGTTGAAGAAATGAATGACCAAATTCTGCAGTTCAATATCAATACCAAACTTTCTGTCCCGCAATCAGTGCTCCATTGAACGAAACTTTCTTCACCTTCGGCAAGATTTTTGAACCGCCTGTACACCGTACTTTTGCCAACTGTGTCTTCGCCCTAAGCCAGACTGATGCGTTCACTTGCCACTGTTACATTTGAACCCAACAAGCATTCGAGCATCATTAAAATCTAATTTGTCCGCTTGCTAACTTTACGTTGAAATAAGTAGATAATTTGTATATCAATCAACGTGAGAGAAGACGGGCTTTCAGATGAGCTTAAAAACTCAAGAAATTGCCGATACCCAGAAAAGCTACATGCATTATCTTTGAACTTCCTCCCCTACCTATTATGGTAGAGAGTACATTCACACTTATATTGGATTAAGCACGACTACATTATTATTAACAAATATAAAAACTGATCACGACCTAGATAGACGTAACTGGAGCATTCGGAAAATGTCGCTCCGTTGAGCGTGAATGGGGCATTAGACAACCCATCCGTTTTTCATGAACATTGTTTTCGTTAAGTTCAGTTGAAGACCAATCTTTCCACAGGCGTTATCGAAATTGGTCAACATTCGTTCCGCTTGGCTGATGTTTGGTGTTACGAGAACCATATCGTCAGCGAAGCGAAGATGGTTCAATTGTCGACCGTCAATTTTTTGAACGACCTGGCCCCAGAGTTGAGCAGGAGGAAACGAGCGGCTTGGGGAACGTTTAAGAGCATCGAAGATGTAGTGAAGAGGACAAAGAACATCCGACTCCATGCCCACCTTTTCGACTCGACAATTATCCCTGCCCTAACGTATGCAGCAGAAACCTGTTTGCTACGTGAGCAGGATGAAAGATCACTTGGAGTTATAGAACGCGCAGTCGAAAGGTTGATGCTAGGAGTATCCCGTATCTCGCAAATGAGAGAAAGGATCCGAAGTTCCGACCTACGTCAGCGATCGAAAATCAGAGACGCCGTTCTACCACGCCAGGATATCGAAAATAAGGTGGGCCGGACACATGATGCGCTTCAACGAAAACCGCTGGACGAGAGCCGTTACCGACTGGATTCCTCGGGACGTCAAGCGCTCTAAAGGAAGACCACTGACCCGTTGGTCCGATTTCTTCACGAAAGCGATGGAAGAAAGATATGATGCTCAGCGAATTCCTAGAGCAAGGAGGACCCACTGGGCTACTCTTGCACTCGATAGAGAAAAATGGAAGAGTTGCTGGTACCCACTCGAGTCACTCGACGATCAACGAGACGACAGGTGATACAGGTGATAAAAACTGATGTGTTGAGGTAATATAAGTTTGCACTTTATCCATCTACTTTCTCTAGCATTTGATAATCGGTCGTGGCAAGACCTTTAACAATAGTTACTTTAACTACATCAACCTTTGTTTCGCGACAACGTAACCAAATACGCTCAGCTGCAGAATAAATTATGCCGGCGATCTTTTTACTTCTCAATCTAAAGTTCTTTGGACCTAGTTGGTAATTTCTCACAGTGGGTCACATATGACCAGTGACCTCTTCCATATAAGTATTAAAAAAGCGTCATTTTTGATTTGTTGCGAAGATTTTGTAGGACTTTGGCATAAGCATTAGATTGCTGTCGATATACACATAACTTTGAAAATCGCGACTTCTGCTTTGTTTGGATCCATTATGTAATTGATTACGATAATTCCAAGCATCAACTACTACTTTTGTGGAAAATTCTTGAAAAAATTAGTGGACCAAAATTTTTTGCTAAGTAACAGAAACTTACTATTGCACATAGAACGCAAAAATACACAGTTTGTACTTCTTAAGGCTGGTTAATTCTAAGGTCATTTCATTTGCACGGCACTTCTCCTATTTCAAATTGATTGATGCGGTACTGGATGCACACATGTAGTACTCGAGTGGTCGCTGACAACCGAATGGAATCACTTTGGCTGTGTAAAGCTGAAGGTGCCAAAATTTTATTCTAAAACGCTTCAATTTTCCCCTTTCTCCGTCATGAGTTGGAATTTCACTTCACTCAGCCACAGATGTTGAAGGAGTAACACATTACATTTCACCCAGCTGTGCACACAAAAGATTTGAGAAACTTACTCTGATCTTAGAAGCAGTAGACAAACAAGAATTATTTTGTGTATTACCTCAGATATGCCTCCTCATTGTAAAGGAATTTGCCATTGAGAAAAAGCTGGTTTTAGGACATCAGTGTATTTTCTTCGCTGCTTCGTAGAATACTGAGTGGCAGCAAACTCCATGCAGTGGTGAAAACTACCCGAAATATGTAGCCTGTCAGACCATAGCAACCAAGTACTGAACATTGCAATATGACTTCTTTTCATCTCTTTGATATGAGCAGAGTATTCATGTACTAGAGACTTTACACCACCACCAACTTGCCTGTTCTGATTCTCGTCAGAGCTTTTTAAGCTTTTCATGGGAGGCCTACCTATGCTCGTGAGATCTTGTCATACTGAAATCTCACTCATCTTCTGGAAAATGGCATAAGGTGAGGGATGTTATAAATGATCATTGCATATCCATGAGAATACTGAAGCATGGGGAAAACTTGGGGCCAGATGAGGAAGCGATAGATTTGAACAATAACTATTTTTTTACAAGCAGCTCATAGTTGCATACATCATCGGATTTCGATCGATGAAAGGGACCTAATCTTGGTTTTCATAAGATAATATTGTAACCGAGTTCAGGAAGCACAGTCTGATG
This sequence comes from Parelaphostrongylus tenuis, assembly GCA_019055375.1. Taxonomy (NCBI): domain Eukaryota; kingdom Metazoa; phylum Nematoda; class Chromadorea; order Rhabditida; family Metastrongylidae; genus Parelaphostrongylus; species Parelaphostrongylus tenuis. The sequence goes on from JAHQIW010001106.1 coordinate 12,189, forward strand.
CTACAAGCTCTCATTTATACGTTAGTATACAAATCTAGGTTCCTTCTGATTAGGAGGGAACAAATGAAAAACCAATCTCATTCGCTTAGAGGAGCATTTCATAGGAGTGTTAGTAAATATTCAAAAGCTGAGGCTTGAGATTACAGCTTCGCGTCACCGGTTTTCAAATCACCCCGATATGCTGCTGCAGAATCCAGATCAAAAATTATGTTTCACATTTGCCTTTCGTCTTCATCTTCATCACGCGTTCAATTCGCTGGACTCCGAAAAGCATATCAATGTGTAGAGAATTTCTCGCAGTATCTCACCCGATCGTTTTGTTCGGAGTTTCTTCCAAAGCGGAGAAAAAAATCTCAAATGAATAACACTATAACGATCGTCCCGCCTAGCCCCGCTCCTGCCACCGCCTCTGCCACGATCGTCGTCTTGTCGAATAGCCAGTGAACAACCTATCGAAAATGTAAAACTTGATTTTATTTTCTCTGCTGAGCCGTATTTCCACAAAGTAAGCACCACGCAAGAATCAGAAAACATTAGCTGTCAGATGATTAGATGATTGATCAGAAGTTTGAAGCATAAATCAAAAGACCACGGGAGATCATAAGATCAAGAAGATCTCTTTGTAAAGCAAACACATTCTTGAGTTCTTTGAAAGTCGTGCTATAGTATGAATACTAGCACTTTAGGGAAGGAGTTTGTCTAGCGAGATATAAACGAGACAAGAGAAAAAGGCACGTGGTTTTATGAAACTTGATTTTATTCTAAATGTTACAGCGTCATAAAAAGGTATTTCGAAAAGCCGGCGAAGTGGGGCTATAGCCTCAAGTCTCAGCTTTCAAATGGTTACTAACATCCCTGTGAATATTCCTCTCCAGCAAATGTGATCTGTTTTTCATTTGTTCCCTCCTAATCAGAAAGAACCGAAATCAAAACATTTGTCTTAGTTCCTGTGAACTTTTCGAAGCGCAGAACAAATAAAATGGGTGCTCATTCATAAAAAATTTCGTTGCTCCAAAAACTTCTTCACCTTTTGTTCTTTGAAATGGCCGTGCCATAACTTGCCAAGATTCGATATATGACACGAGAAAACGGAGATACGAGAAAAGTTGGAGGCTGATGTTTGTGCAATGAACTCGATCAGTCACTGTACATTTCTGGTTAAGCCCGTCTTCGCATTACATTATTAAGGGTCTCGTTTTACCTTTCTTTCAGTCGCGCCTCAACAGCATCGGGGACTGCTTTTTTATCCGCACTAATCTTTACATCGAAATAAGGATGAGAAAAAGGCAAAGCGAAGGTCTCGGTGGTGCATTGTTACAGCGCTCTGCACCAGATGGTATAGTCGCGATTTAAGCCCTTATTCATACATCACTAAGTTCTGCTCAGGTATCAGTATTCTTCCACGTATATTTCGCAGCGTACCCTGGTGCTAAAAATCAATTAACCAGTGGAAACATTGTGAGTTAAGCAACATTGTGGTTACATGGATTTTTCGCTGTGTGATTAGATTTCATTCTTTACGGCTGCAATTTCTGGTGCATTGCCACTATTCATAGATATTTTACGCGATCTTTTTGACAGCAAATTGTTGGATTTTGTCCAAGTGCTTTTCTATAGTTCAGATTTTGTTTTTTCTCTCTCTTCCTGGGCGAGGCACGAGGTGTTAAATCCAATTTTTGCTCACACAATCAAACAGCTAACGTTTCGGCAGGTCGTCTTCGTCAGAGCCTGGTAAGGTTAAAGTTGTTTACAATCCAATCAGTTAAACACTTCCATCACTTCTCTAGAGAAAATTGTCAGACCTAGATTTCGATTGCATCAAGCACATAGTCAACCTTTAACATACTCACGCCTATCATATGTCTTTCACTGAATAACAGGTAAAGAATAAAGGAACGGTAATCACTTAGGCCAGTAATGCACTATACCCACCAAAACAACAGTTTTATGTACTGACTCATATCAGGTGTGATTACGAGGCATTCTTCTTTGCGGTTCATCGCTGGAATGGCCGCGTTTATTCAGAACCCCTCAAGCTTCTTTCACGCTGATGTTTTCTGCTCCTGCTCAAGGGTGGTGACCTCTATATCAAATCCTCCGGCATGCTTGTGGGCTTTTTGTATCCCTAACGGTGTGTTTTTTTTAGTATGGCGCATTTCGGCTAGGTGTTCTTCTATGCGAGCATAGAGCGGCCTACGGCCTACCCTATTTATCGTTGCACGCTTTGCAGAAGATTAGGTACACTGTGCCTACTCTCATGCAATCACCGTCTCCGCCGTAAGGGCACATTGGGCAGTGCAGAGGCGGTCATATAATTGATTACGAACTAATTGGCGTCTAAGAGTATTTGGTGGCATTTCTATTTCTGACATCAGATGCTCTAAGCGTGCTATTTTCAAACAACGTTTTATAGTTGTACTCATCTCATTTGTAAAGAACGGAATTATAAATGGGATCTTAGTTTCTCTAGAACTTTCGTGCAAGGACGTGCTGTATCCTCTAAACCTAAGCTGGGGGTTGCAAATTTGTATCCATTAGAAATGGCTAATACCCGAGCTAGCTTTTCGGATTCTCTTCTCTGCTCGTCTCCGGTGCACACACCTGCGGCTGTTCGAAACATCTTTTTCACTAGAGCCTTTCTAATGTGCGAGGGATGAGAGGAGAGATAGTGAACCATGATATTTTCATTACTTGGCTTCGGTACCACTTCGTAATATAGCCATTATCGCTTAAGTTTATTTGCACTTTCAGAAAAGGAAGCCAATTATCTTTCAGTGTCTCAAGGGTAGATTTTGTATACTCTGACTATTCACGTAGCAACCTAAAACAACTGTCTAGCTTTCCTTGAGTCGAACAAATGGCTAAGCAATCATCTATATACTCACAGTAGAGTAATTGCCGGAGATCAATCACTGGAGCTTCTACTTTGGACATGAACCCTCTAGGCGCCAGTAGCTGCCCCATTGTTAACCCTCTAGTCTGTGCAAAGTACATCCCGGACCATCTGAAGATTGAGCAATTCAGACATTCTTTCAAGAATGTCATGAACTGCTGAATCGATAACCCAAACATGTTGACAGCTTCTTGATGTTTTGAAAAAAGCTCGTGTGTAGCTTGTAATGCAGAGTCATTTGACACGTTGGTATAAAGCGAAGTGACGTCAAATGATTCCATTACGAGCGCGTTATTTGAATTCGCGTTGCGCAGACGGTCCAGGAATATCTGATTGTTAGTCAGATGGGCTGGAATGTGTTTTACTAACTGGAATGTTATTGAATTTAAAAAGCCATGCTATCGCACCCGTCGGTCGGTCTACACAACTGATGATAGGTTTAATTTTGAATGTGGATGGATAATCAGACATCAGATCTTCACTGGATACTAACTTATGTGTTTTTATACTTTTATAAGCAAGTAGATTGTGGCTTTCAGCTCTTAGAAGGTCGGCTTTAATGTTATCAAGTCCAGGAAGTGTGCCATTCTTCATGGCTTCTATCGGAACATCTGTTTCAGAGGGTAAAATCATGGGTGGTTTCCTTCCGGTGGAATTTCGTGGTTCAAGACGGGGATTGCGGAACGGAAAAGGTTGGTGTGAAAGTTTTCCGTTGTCAATTCCATGATATGGCGATATGTTCTAGCATTCTCATCTTCATTTGTAAGGGCTGCGAGTGGAACACTTATTCGCACAAGTTTCGACGGCATTTCTTTAGAGTAGATCTTTTTGTGCTGCTTCCAATAGTTTCTTCTGCCTGTACCGGTGAGGATCCTCCTACAGAGCTCTTCTGCTGCTAGAGTTTATTATTACTTGAGCTAAGTGTGTTGCAGTAGGGTTTAGCCCCGATTTTCTCCACTTTTCGAGCGACTCCTTAGTAGCAGTGAAGATGCCATCTGAACTCCCTGTTAGAGTAATTGAAGCGGACTCTGCACAACATTTACGTCCTTTGATAAGCAGCTCCTAGTCTTCGTAGAATCTTCCTTCATCTGCCAGTCATGGTTGGACAGTAATTCATTAAGAATGTTTTCGCAGTAAATGGCTTGACATTTTCTTTGTGATCGATGAAATGACATCCTTTCCAGCATACGCTGAACCGAATCTTCGCGCGAAGAAGGCGGTGGTCGGACCCAGTAGAGAATGATGGGACCACGGACGCGTCAATGGCACCATCTTCTGCTTGTGAGTATATGGTCGATCTCCGTATGTATCGTGCTATTAGGTGACTTCCATGTCGAGCGACGGTATTTCTCGCTTGGAAAAGTGATTTACCGTGGGAGAAACGTGCTGCAGGCAGGTGTCCTGCAAACGATTCCCGCTCTGATTTCTTTTTCCTAACTAAATTCGCTCTCGTTTGCGCTCCATATTCTCTTATACGTATACTCCATATCCTCAATTCTTCTGGTATTGAAGTCACCAACAATAAATTTGTGATATGACTAAAGCTGCGGATAACTTCTTCCAACTGATATTAAAAGGCATCCAGTCTGTGTTCATCAGCTGAGTCGGTCGGTGCATAGCAGTTGATGATACTGATGTTTTTGTTGCACTTTAGCTGGAGTCAAAGGATGGCCAAGCGAGGGGAAACGATTTTATGAGAATCAACGTGGTGGGATATGGACGGGTGAACGACAAAACCTGCGCCGACGACATTTCGTGACGGGAATTTTTCTCTTCGAACTACTATCGTCCCGTCGATGAGTTTGCGTATGTCGGTCTTACTGAATTTTGTTTCTTGTAAGGCAATCACATGATATTTCATGCGGTGTGCTGCGTCAAGAAATGCTTGAAGATCAGCGTCAGTGGAGAGCGTTCTTGCATTGTGAGTGTAAAATAATAAACAGTCTCCATGACGTGTCGTTTGAGTGTTCGACAGATCCGGTTCCACAGACGTTTTTTGTATCGCGTGATTTTCTAGCCTCACTTCTCGTCTCACCGTCTGACGCCATTGACGGGAGAACCCTGTGTGCGGGGAACTGAGGCTGGATTATCGCTGGCTGTGCAGATTGGCTTCCTTAGATTCCTTACTTTACCTTGCAAGCGCTATTTCATGTCTGGTCTTTACGATGCTGGTTCCAAGGATTTCGCGTTCGGCGGTGGATATTTGGCCGGAGTTCCTACAACTGATTCGGCCACGGTGTTAAACCCGTCAACGAATAAAAGTACGAATAAAAAGTTAACCGATCGCTCACGGACGATTTAGAAGCCGAAACAAAATGGTACAGCTTTTATTAATGAGAAATCGTGATCTTAAAGACTTGTCAACATGACGGAGGAACTCCAGAAAACTCCAATTATAGTCAGTTTGGTAAAATCAGTGAGAATAGTTCTCGGAATTTCACAGATAAACTATAAAAGTATTGGCCAATTTCTAGCTCTACTTATATGAAGATTCATTTTTGCCTCTTTGAATCTATAGAAATGATCTATACTCAGTCAGAAGCAATTCATTCAATTTTTGCGTCAGATCATTCACAAAGTAACAACGGATAGAGAGCACTTATACCATGAGTGACAGCGCTTGGCAGCACTTTAACTTTTCCAAGTGCTTGAGACGATATCAGCTCGTTCACTTAATGAAAATCTCTCAAAACACGTTTCATGACAAACTCTGGTATTTTGAAGTGTAAGAGAAATAGTTGCTGAGGTGAAAAACTCCTTCTGAGTATATCTATAGACAAGAACTGTGTGATGAAGGCCGCCTAAACAGAAGTTCCAGTGAACATGCAAATTTTTCAAGTGGCGAGGTGGCAAATTCGCCTTCCGTCCCTTATTTCTGGTGTGCTACATAGAATCGTGAATTTCCCGCAATTTCTGTGCGATGTGCATACCAATCGAGTTTTCTTTTTTTACATTCTCTGTAATGAAGCATCTTGTATAACGGTTACAAAATCTTCCGTGATTCATCTCATTTCTGCAGAAAGTTCTGGAAGATCATTTAAAAAGTCTAGCTCGAAGGTTTTCTGCTTAACAAATGATTAATCAGACTTAATAAATATCCAAGATTCAGAATTAATTCGGAAATTTTTGCTCACAACAACGACCTAGAGCAAATATTCCTGTTTTACAAAAGGAAACGGTTGCATTCGATGCAGCTCCGACGTTTTCGCATTGAATAACTGTAGCGTCTGTTCTCCAGCTTTGAATTCGCCTGTATATTGCATTTGATTACATTCTACATTTCAAAGAGCCCTTTTCTGACAACTTATACCTATAGCAATTTTGAAAGTGTTTTAAAAAGATCCTCCTTGTGCTGTGAGAGTCTCACTCCAGTTGTGATTGACGAAGTATTCAGTGCAGAATGCTCCACTTGTATTCAAAGTGTTTGTGAGAACTCTCCGATTAAGATTGTAATGGATTTATTTCTATCTTGCTTGCGTATATAACAGTAATGAGTGATACACATAATATTCAACATGGGGATACGTGTCAAAAAAGTGGAAAAAGAGCTGAAAATATGCTTATATTCAAAAGTTTTCTCCGTTTTGCTAGAAAATACGATTACTAGGACGCATAGGCGTTTTACTTACAAGAAATAACTATTGAAACGTTCTTCACATCGTCCTATTTTTCCGCGATATTGAAGTACTCCATCATCTAAATTGTACCATACGGTTGTCAAGAGAAGACTCTGTGAAACTTATAAACTTGGTAAAAACTCCGGAAGCTAAGCGCATTTTTCTTTTTGTTGGTACTCCTCACTGAGAAAACCAACTTCTGAGTAAAACTTTCAACGTTCACTTCGGTTAGATACTGCCCTCCTTCCATTTTTTTTTTAAAACCAAACATCATAGAATATGTGTCTTATGATCAATTTAATTCTATTACAATGTCGTCAAAAGAAGTATGAAAATTGAACTGGAATGCATAACATCCCAGACACTTAGCCCACGTGTTGATATGTAAAGTTGTTTAGCATGACTGGGCGTTCTTTCTGTTAATAATGCGCTTGTAGAAGCTCCTCAAATAGTGGTCTACTTTTCCGTAGCAATAAAGTTTTTTTAGAGATTTCACTGTATAGCTGCCATTAAAGACCTCTGGGAAGTTTAAATAGTAAAGCGATAGTAAAGCGTTTTCTTCTTTCGGTTAGTCAAAATCTTTTCATGAAACAAACTTCCTACAAAAATCAACAGTTCTCGAGCTATCAAATGATTATAAAAACGCAGGTAAACTAGAAAAAAGTCCTTGGCATTACTTGGAAATGAGTTCCTTTACGCGAGACTGTGTTCTCCTCGAGAAAGAAGAATATCGTTTTTCTACATATGGTCGCTCTTTTTACCAAAAATATCACCTGTCGTACCGTTGATCGTAGAGTGACTTGAGCGAGCACCAGCAACACTTCCATTTTTCCCTATCGCGTGCAAGAGTAGTCCAGTAGGTCCTTTTCGCTCTAAGATTTCACTGAGCATCATATCTTTCTTCTATGCTTTTCGTGAAGAAATAGGACCAACGGGTCGGTAGTCCAGTAGAGCGCTTGGTATCCCGAAAAATCCAGTCGGTAACGGCTCTCTTTCATCGGTTGTCGTTGAAGCACATCACGTGTTCGGCTCACCTTACTTACTGAAGGTACCTGTATGAAAGTTGCTAATGTAATATCATATCTCTTTGCAGTTATTAAGTGTCTCTAACATACAAACTTTAAGCCTATAAGGACCTATAATCCTTACGCGATGTCCAAGTGGCTGAAAAACCACTAGGACTTCAAAACGTAATGATTTCTTCGCTCTTATACCGCTCTAAAAATTTGCCAAAAGTCAAGCAAAAAGCCGTCTGCAAACGCAATTTGAGCAAGCAAATCAAATCGAGTGCGAAACATAATTTCACTTTTGCTGCTACAGTACAATAAGAAGGATTTTTTTCAGAAACGTGGCACATTATTTGAGCTGCCAGAAATTCAGCTTTCGATTGATTAGTAAAACGTTAAGGAAAAGTTTCTGTCCAATAAGAAAGGCTTTCAAACAATAGCGGGCCAGCAGGGATACACGTCATTCCAAAGGGTTAGAGAGAATAAAGACCATTACAATCAACATATCTACCAACAAGGAATAAGTTTGTAAATTCGTAGCATTAGAATCGATGCCTTGCGATTTGATAAACGTTTGAAATAATTTTTCGTGTTGCATGCATGCTTTTGCTTGTGTTTGCAAACCACCATGTTGTAAAATGGTTTTGAAAAAGTAGTGGTTGGTGGAGGCGAGGTCCGGTGACTACAGAGGATTAAGTAAATTCGTAGCCCGCAAACTACCACTTCTTCAAGCGTCTCGACATTTCATTGCACAGAAAACGCTCATCCAACAAACATTACGTAGAAAGTCCTTCCCAAGAGTCCGTCGCATTTCGAAGCATCGATTCAAATGCAGCGGAAATCAACTAACTTAGTTCTCAGTGGCTAATAGGTGTTGATTGTAATGGCTCCTGTTTTCACTGATAAAGATATGTATGAACCCAGTTATAATAATGTAAAATTTGTTGTCTAGAACCGATTTACTTTTCCACTGTCCTTATGTCAGCCAGGCTGAACCAATGTTGACCGATTTCGAGAACATTTCTGATAGGTTTCCGATCGAGTTTATAAAGAACGGATTGCTTTTGAATGTCTGTTCACTTCAAACAAAGTCAATATCGCCGAAAGGTTTAGTACGAGTGTTCGTTCGCCAGTATGATGAACAACGAAGATCCAGAGCTGAGCAAAAGTAAGCTAGTCACTTGGAGAGCGTTTGAGAACATTAACGATTTAAAAAAAATGCAAGGAGCATCCATCTCCATAACCAACTTTCGGCCAGAGATTATCGTTGCCTCTACAAATGTTTCAAAAAACTAGACGCTACGTGCAGGATGTAAAATCATTTGGAGTTATGAAACGCGGGAAACGAAAGGTCGATGCAAAGAGAGTTCCGTCCCTCTCGAATAGGAGAATGGATCCGAAAATCTGACTTGTGGCAACGATTGGAAACTGAGTATGCCGTTCTGCACAACAAGATGTCAGCGATCTTTAAGCTGAACATATAATTCGTTCTTTTGACAGCGGATGACACTGGACGTAAGCCGGGAGAATCCTTTGAAACGCCGAACACACAATAAAAACGCCACGCATACGGTCCAACTTCTTCACAAAAAACCTCGCAAGGTCATGATGCCCGAGCAATCCCTTCAATGAGGAGGTCTTGTGGGGCTGTTTGACGTATTAGGGGAATAGGGAAAGCTCCGCTATAGTCACTCGATAATCAGCGAGACAACAGATTATACAGGTGATTGCATTTCATACAATAAAATGTCTTGAAATTTGAGGATTTACGACAAAATCGTGTTAGAAGTGCAGGGAGAATACTGTACCGAAATTGTTCGTTGTATGGCAGTTCAACAAAAACTACACGGAAGTCTCATAGCATGAAACGGCTGTAAACGCGATAGCTTATTCAGCTTCAATCGCGGCTTGTTAAACTCATAAACTGGGTCTATGATAATACAGCACTGACGGTGCTTTCAATTTGTCATTTGCGAAATAGTCGGAACAAAATTCACTACATTTCAAGTCGGAGACTTTTCGCCAGCACTTTGAAAATGAGTAGAACTTTCTGCTTCAAATACTATGTCGTTTTACTATTGGGATGAAATTTCCAAAGAGAAAAGGCGACTTCTCAAAATGTTCCTCATTACGGCCGCAATGAAAGTTCTGGGGTACCTTAATAAGCAAGGAATAACTCTCATGCATATCATGGAAATATTACGCTTTCTCATGTAAGATTTTCCCACTATGGGCCTAGATATTATTCGTCTTTATTTTCACTTTGTTACAAGCCTTCGCCCTGTCTAACGGCATAATCGCAGTGGACGCATCGCATAATTCGTGCTTTATTGCGTCAACTAGAAAAAAGTCCTCGACGTTACTTGAAAATTAGTTCCTTTATGCGAGATTGTGTTTTCCTCAGGAAAGAATGATAGGGTCGGTAGTCCTCCTGTAGAGCGCTTGATATCCCAAGGAATTCAGCCGGCAACGGCTCTTCTCGGTCGTCGTTGAAGTACATCACGTGTTTGGCTCACCTTATTTACTGAAAGTACCTGTGTAAAAGTTCCTTATGTAATATTCTATCTCGTAGTTATTAAGTGCCTCTAACATACAAACTTTGCTTATAATGGCCTATAATCCTTATGCGATGTCCAAGTGGCTGAAGAACTACCTTGAATTCAGAACGTTATGATCTTTTCACTCTTTTACCGTTCTCAAAAATTTGCCGAAAGTCAAGCAAAAAGCCGTCTGCAAACTCAGTTTGAGCAAACAAATCAAATCGAGTGCGAACATAATTTCACTTCTCTGCTACAGTAGAATAAGGAGGGTTTTTTACAAAAATGTAGCAGATTATTAAAGCCGCCACGATTTCAGCTTCCGATTTATTTTTGATACGATAAGGAAAAGTTTCTGTCAAAACAGAAAGGCCTTCAAACAATAGCGGGTCAGCAGGGATTCAAGTCAATCCAAATGGGCTAGACAGAATAAAGACCATTACAATCAACATATGCGCCAACAAAAAATAGGTTTGTACATTCGTGGCATTAGAAATGGTGCCTTGGGATTTGATGAACGTTCGAAATTATTTTTTTCCATGTTGCATGCATGTTATTGCATGTGCTTCCATTGTAAAAGCGTTTTAAAGAAGAGGTGGTCGGTGGTGGCGAGGTCCGGCGACTACTGAGGATGAAGTAACTTCGTAGCCCGCCAACCACCACTTCTTCAAGCGGCTCGACATCTTATTGCACAGAAAACGCTCATCTGACCAACAGCCCTTTTCAGAGGTTCGTTGCATTTCGAAGCATCTATTTAATTGCAACAGAAATCAACAAACTTATTTCTCAGTGGCTAATAGGTGCTGATTGTAATAGTTCCTATTTTCAGCGTTAAATATGTGTCTGAGCATAGTTATAATAATGTAAAATTTGTTGTCTAGAACCGAGCTATTTTTCGACGGCCCTCATGTCAGCCAGGCTGAACCAAAAATTACCAATTTCGAGAACATTTCTGGAAGGATAGGTTTTCGATCAAGTCCCACAAAAACGATGTTTCATAAGGGACGGATTGTTTTTGAATGCCCGTTCACCTTAAGCGAAAGCAATATCGCCGAAAGATTTTATACGAGTGTTCAGTTTGCAAAGTCAATATAAAGAACAAGCAAGATCTAGAGCTGAGCAAGAGTAAGCGAGCCGCTTCGAGAGCGTCTTAGAACATTAACGATGCAGAAAAAATAAAAAAGCCTCCATCTTCATACAAAACTTTTGACCAGAGATTACCATTGCCTCTAAAAATGTTTCAAAAAATAGTCGCTGCGTGCAGGATGTAAGATCATTTAGGGTCATGAAACGCGGGTAACGAAAGGTCGATGCAGAGAGTGTTCGGTTCCTATCAAATAGGAGAAGGGATCCGAAAATCTGACCTGTGGCAACGATCGGGAACTGAGTGCGCCGTTCTGCACCCCAAAATGTCAGAGATCCTTAGGCTGGATACATAATACGTTCTGATGACAGCGGATGACGATGGACGTAAGATGGGAAAATCCTTTGAAAGGTAGAACACACAATAAGAATTCCATCTGATACGGTCAGACTTCTTTACAAAAAAACCTCTAAAGGACATGATGCCCAAGCAATCCTTCAATGAGGAGGACTTACTGAGGCTGTTTGACGTATTAGGGGAATAGGAAAAGCTCCGCTTTAGTCACTCAACAATCAGCGAAGCAAGAGATTATACAGTTGATGACATTCCATACAAAAAACGTCTTCATAATCGCGGATTCATAACAATCGTATTGAAAGTGCAGACAGAATAATGTAGCGAAATTGTTCGTTGTTTGGTAATTCAACCAAAACGACAAGGAAGTCGCAGAACATGAAACGGCTGTAAACGCAATAGCTTTTCGTCTTCAATCACGGCTTGTTAAACTCATAAACTGGGTCTATGATAATGCAGCGCTGACGGTGCTTTCGATTTGTCATTCGCGAGATAGTTGAAACAAAACTCACTACATTCCAAGTCGGAGACATTTCGCCAGCACTTTGGAAATAAGAAAACCTCCTGCTTCGAACACGATGTCGCCTACTATTGAGATGAGACTTTCACAGAGAAAGGAGTGTTTCTCAAAATTTTTCTGACTACGGTTGCAGAGAAAATTCTGGGCACTTCAATAAGCATGGGATAACTCTCATGCATATCGTGAGAATATTACACTTTCTCATGTTGGATTTTCCCACTATGGGCTTAGATATTAATCTTCTTTATATTTCATTTTGTTACAAGCCTCCGCCCTGTCTAATGGCATAATCGCAGTTCGTGTTTTATTGCGTCAACATTGGAGATTTGGTCTTTCACATCGAGCTACAGTCGATGAAATCAACGAAGTTGAAACGGAAGGCACGACGAGCAAATCCGCTGACGGACGCTGGCCTCATTCATCTGCTTTGAAAAGTTATTGTGGGTAGACATCTTCAGGTCTTCAAACCTTGAAAACTGATTGAGTCGAATTGATCATTTAGTGTAGTGGAGAAAACTCCAAACTTTTTAAATGACTTTTCAAAACATTACAGAAGTGGAGAGAGCACTAAGAGATTGTAACCATTACACAAAAAAATGAGATTTCACCATATGAAATGCGCAATAACAGATTTTGTTTTGCCTGCAGAACGTGCGGAAAATGCGAAAAGACGGCGTTCTGTAGACATCCACCTTGAAACGTTTGAAAAGACGAACAGAGTAGCGTTTGCTTATCATCACACCAATTACATTCATAAACATCGTCAACTGTGCTTCGCCGTTTCAATACATTGGCGATTTTATCGATGGAAAACATTTTCCTATCTAGGGGCAGCATTTGATGTCTTCATGCGGCTGTTTATTCTAAGACCAATGCTGACACGATTTTCCGTTAACGTCCTCATATTGGTGGACTTTTTCTAACATCTGATAACACGCCTAATTTTCAACCACGGTATTGAAATTTTAGATTTACTCAATTTGAATATCAGTTGACCACCGCGTTGAGACTATAATTTATAAGCGCGACAATTGTAAGAGGCTAACGGAAATATCACAGTTTCACAAACTTAGTTTTTGCTTAGAAATTTGTTACCGGAAAGTTTTGCAGTGAGATTTGTGCTTTGTTCTATCACTCAATATCTTCTTTGGGAGACTTTTTTCACAAATTGCAGTTGTGATTCAGGCGCTTTGTAATAGTCGCGGTATCAGAAATAGTAGGCGGGAGCCAATATAAGCAGAGCATCTTGAGAAATTGGCGCATTCACTGGAATTTTTCTTCAACTCGTCGCTCTACGCAGTCCATTTTCATACAAGATTTGACTGAGATTTTCTCGTCTCGACAACTAGTTTTTTGAGCATCGCATTAGCACAATGTGTCACGAAATACGCTTTAAAGATTATGTTCTGTATTGAGCGAGTTAAACATCCTTTGAAGCACTTGAAATAAACCAGAGAAAATCAAAGACCAGCCAAGCCCGTCACTCTCACATAGGTGCCGAGTGCCGGACCTGTTGTTATCTCATGGATGATGTCACACAAAAAATCTAGACATTAGTCTAAGCTGAGTCTATGATACTTATTCTATTTTAGAAAACGATTATTCTTACAAACAAGGCAAGACCTTCGAACGCTCCATTCATGATTTTGTTGCTAGTGTCAATCTCAGCAGTGTTTGGATGTGGAGTGATTCCTGGAGGTCAAAGTAATGTATAGGAATTGTCATGGATCTACAAATATTCCCATTCTTAGATGGTTAATATCTCGAATCAGAATGAACATGCCTAGCACTCCATCATTGCTTAACTGTTGTCGCAGTATGCGTTACGTATAGACAGGGTTTTTGATTCTGTATAAGAACAAAGATAAAACTTAGAAGTTTTCAATGCAGTCGACATTCATGATTTAGCTAAACCACGAGATTATAAATGAACTTCACTGTGTTAACGTTTTGGAGTCTTCGTCATCTCGGAGCCCACGAATAGATTCGGTTCTCCACTGTCGTTTATCATCGTCGTGGTCTTCATCTTCGTTGTAGTGCACATCCAATTTTCAGCAAAGGAACATCGCTCAAATGAAGAATTTCACTTAGCGATGTTATTGTATACAAGATGACTGCCATGCAAGTTGCCAGCGTTGGTTATAAGTTGCTATTGCTTTAATGACAACATGCCAGGACTTGACAACGTGAAATGTTGCCTGAGCCTTTCAAAGTCGATGGCATTCGGTCATATAGATATTTATCTTCAATCTGCTATTCAGAAATGCCACTTGAGAGCATCGATATATTCTGAAAAGATTGCCGAAATGTACATAAGCCAGTGACATGCTAGACCTTCGAGAAGCTTGAAACGGTTCTCAGATTAGATCGATGTTCTCAAACGAGATTTCTAAAACAGTCGATTAAGAAACATTATCTATAAAACAATTCTATATCAGTGAACATTGCCGAGTGAGGTTTTCCATCCGGGCGGTGCTCCAACGAGAAAGAGTCGACGTGAAGGACAACGAAAACGAACAATTGTGGGCGATCGACTCGAATTATCGGCTCTGAAGAAACGAAGACGTCAAGATATCGGCCGAATGAAGTTTATTTCTTTAACCACGTGATATTAGCTAAATTACAGAAGAAAGTGTTATTGAATGGATAATGTCGAGGAGTGCCGGTTTTCAAAGCTCTTAACGATTTAATTTACAAGCCATTAACTACAGAAACTGTGAAATTTCGTTGCAGCTAGCACTAGGACCTTCACTGCCAGCGGGCCCAGCAACTTACCTATAATCGCGGTTTACACAGATATGAACGAAGTCGCTGCCCTAATCCCTGGTATAGCAACTAGCAAGGGTGCTGTTCAGGCACTTGCACAACGTTTTGCAATGCAAACAGTGAGTTTACAACCTAGGTATTTCATTCCTTTTCGTAAATTTTGTTAAGACGCATGAGATGAGTTGCAATTTTTTCACAGATCTTCAGTCTCTAAAGCTAATCTAACTTGTCAAATTTCACATATGTTCTTTGAAAATACTTCCGAGCCACTCGTCGAAATAGTGAAGACGATTTACGTTTTAGGTCGTCGATGTTCTCGAAATCGAAGGTCGGAGAGCACTCTTGTCTGATTTTGTGATCTCTAACATTCTGAGTCAACTTCAAGTTAATACCACTTACGAACCACTACGATGTCAGATTCTAAGGGAACCAGAGAAAGAGCGTAAGTCTCCAGTAGTGGATATTCATTTAGAAATTCCGATCCGAACTATAAGGGGCATTCAAAAAGCAGGGCCGTACTTTTTTTTGCAAACAAAGATATTTTCTAGAAACTTATTATCAAATATCTTGAGTTTGTGAAAAACTATCATACAGCCATAACACAAAATCTTTCAAATTGAGAATATTTTTTCGAATGTTACACATATTTTATTTTCAGAATGATATAGTATTCAGTGTGTTGATAGATGAAGTTGTGTAGATTTTGAGAAGTGAAAGAAAATTATTGTCCAAATAGTCTTGATTTTTCCAGTTGCCTAGTGCACAGAACAAGAAGTGTTCTGAGACCTATAGTTTCTTGCAGCGCTTCCGATGGATAGCTGTATTATCGTCGGTAGCACGGTGACAGGAATTTGCCTTGCAGTGGCGAATGGTGCGGGGATGAAATGCCAGAATGTTGCAAGGGCTATCAACAGCGAGCACTTGTCTCTATCAGGAACTCTCACGGTTTGGACGGCTCTTATTTGCACAACTTCGTTTCATAAAGAAAAAATTCTATGTAGACTACGAACATCATCATGGCTAATTGGTCGAGCTCGATGTGGCAAAATGTTGTGGACAGAGCGCTTCGAATGTTGAGATCGGGTCCGTTTGGTTCGCATTTGTACACGGTAACGGTCACTGTTAGCTGAAATTGCAAGTGAACTGTGATACTCGTGAGACCCATTTTTATCTAATCGATGTTCATTGTGGCAGTACACTATCAATAAACTAGCAACCATATGGGTGTTGAACAATCAGAGTGGAGAGCAGTAAATTAAAATGAAATGAGTATTTTCTTTGCTTAGCCGTTCCGAGGTGTTCTTGATATTATTTATTGAATACCAGCGAAGCATACAGCAATACAGTTAGTGATGCATCTTGAATATACAATATTCGAGAAGGCTATCGTCTCGGCGGGTCGCCTTCTTTAAAGCCTGGAAATTCATATTGATCCAAAATCCGCTAAGCCAAAACCTCCATAAATCTAGCAGGAAACGTAAGAAACGAATTTCTGGATGCCATAGCAAAAACTTCATTACAAAGACCCGCTCACCGTTCTGATGTTTGGGTCTATCAATAATTCATTGAAGACCAGCCGCTTAGGGTCAGTGCATCAGTGGGCTGTGCCTAACTCAGGCCGAAAAGATCAGCCTTAGGTATGGTTCGAGGTCATGCGTATTACGAGGCACTCCCTTTTTCGGTTAATTTTTGGGTCTTTGCTATGTATACGAAAGGCTTCTATATTGAAATGCACAATGTGATGAATTTGTGCTTAAAACTTTCCTTGAGAATTAATTGAGAAGTTCCCAAATACAATTTTTACAGGCTGAATTTCTGCTATGAAATAAATAATATTACAGGGCTTGAATTAAAAGCTGGAACTGATTTTACAGCTGCGCCGCTCTGAAGTTCCAGCTCAAAATTCACTCATTCGCCTATTGAAAAGTTGTCAAATTCCATCCCCAGGCATTCACATTTTGAGTGTTCTGAAATTAATGACAGTGAATGTGCTTGCTTCTATAGATGTTTCTCATACCCACAATGGAAGTTGGTGAGTAAGAACAAAAGAGAGCATTTGATCTTGTAAATTGGTGATTTGCATAAAGAGCTGCCTTTTGTCTCTTGAAAAATTTCCAAAATAATGTATAAGAATGTAGTCGTTCAAAAGATTCTAAACGCTCCCTTGCGAGAGATTCATTGGGTTTTGTTACATCTATTTTGATGAGGTCTTTGAAAGCCTGCATTAAAAAACCACTGATAGAATTTGAGTGCTTGTTCTAATGAATTAGAGGGTAGTTGGCAAGGGTGAGCTATTCTAACACTAATCCATCAAATCGACTGTTTCTAAAACCTCGTAATAAACATCGAAATAAAAATTTTTTGGAATTATTTTGAATGTTCATTATGAGGTGTTAGAAACAGTCGATTTAATGGATTAGTTTTGGCCTACCAGCCGAAACCATCGACTGATGGTGGTGGACCAGTGTCATTGTACACTATGCCATCACCACATACCACATACGACGCCCTCCTTGCTACAATGCAGGGCTTAATGTGGGGCGGGGGTCACTGACGAGGAGGCCGAAACCTCCGAAACACCGGTGTATGCCCTGGCGTACCAACCTCGTTTAAGCTAAAAACATTCTTTTTTTTTGGAATTATTTTAACACTGTCGGGATAAGTGATCTTCAAAGTATTAGCTCTGAAATTGTCGGAGAGGAAGGCGATGACTTTATGGTCAATTTCACGATTCCTCATTTCAGCACATAATTCGTTCTCTTTCAGTTTTCGAGACTGGCCGATTTCCTACCTAACACAGATGATGTGGGCGGGCGAAGACCATCAGAGGGTGTCACCTGAAACTACTCATTTCAAATCCAGGAAAATTTCTTGGACGACTCCTATACTGAAGTAGGTTATTGTACCGTTGGAAAAGACTAGAAAGTCGTTCTTCGTTTCTTCTCCGTAAACAATATGGACTGAATTCTGAATTTGCTTGCATTTTCTGAATTCCACTTGATGGTTGAACGAACGCCCACATAGCATGAATGAAAATTCACCTGTGGACCAGCGCATCGAATAACACGACACTAAAGACAGAGTTGCCGAGATGTTAGCCGAATAGTACATGTTACTAGTCTCATTTCAGCCTAATATTACAAGAAAATGTTTAATTACGTATTCCGGGATCAGATCAAAGCCGACTTTCCTGGATGTATTGGGTTGTCCCATGATTCGTTCGCATTTCGACACTTTTGTTGATTCAGTTGTCAGTTATTCAACGAAATCAATCAACTAATAGCATAATCACTTTCATGATCAATGATACGCAACCTTTTGTTGGGAAGAATCAAATGCTCTCCTTGCACAATGAATGAGGATAGGGCGCAATGAAGTTAAAGAGGTAACTTTTGAGCTTGCTGTGGTTTTCGAATTTTTGCCCCTCAGGAGCTGCTTCAGAGCTTGGGAATGATCTTAATCTGATAGAGCAACATCAGGAATTTTGGTGTGATTGTGGCACAGTGGTTCAGCCAAGTTCTTCAAAATGTTGTCTGACGACTTTGCAATGTGAGGTAGTCGGTTGGTGCATGGTGTCTGTCGGGACATCTTTCCGCTGTAACCTGTTTCATTTCGATGGCGAACGACGATATGACGGCAGTGTTCCTGGTTTGTCCAAGCTGCTAAAACATTCTCCAACATACGTCAGTCTTTTGGCAACAGCCAGATTTGTAGAGAAATGAATACTAAATAAGACAATAAAGGTTTTAAAGAATAGAGCTCTCGGCGTTGATCTATCCCTGAGGGATGCGCCATGCATTCGTCTTCGAATTTTCACTTCGTTTGAGGTGATCTTCTGTATGCGAACATTGATCACATCGTTTTGAAAAGGTGAGATTAACTCATTGTCATTATCGTTCCATACTTTTACATCTGACCACGAAATTCTCCTTATAAATATTACATTTAGCTAGGAGATGATCAAGAACCATCATCGAGTGAAATGAGCAAACCGAATGAAACGAGTCCTTTTTAACAATGCCATATAGATCATGGCTGAAACAAAATTAAGGATCGGATGATTCTTTCGATTACTCTAGAAGCCGAAATCAGACACATCAAAGAGCAGATCGAACTGCCGCAAGATAGCACAGCAAAAATCGAAAAGGTACGAGCTCCCCACACAACAATCCCGGTGTGTACTGGTAATATCTGAGACTGGGATAATTTTTGGGAACTTTTTCGGAAGCCTGGAAGTTGCGATGCACAAAGGTAAACTGTCACGGTGAAGACCAAAAGTTTTGGAGGTGGGAGATTAACGCGAACTGCATTGACCTATGTTCAAGAAGAAGACAAGGTATCCAAACAGCAGATTAAGATAAAGATCTGAAGACTATCGCGGACGACGAGTGCAAAAGTACGAACCGCATAAAGGAAAGGCTGGAATCTATAAGATATGTACAAGGGAGACGTCTTGCAAATAAGAAAAGATGAAATAATATCGGAAATTATTAGAGATTTTCTACGATCTTCAGAAATCTATGTTATGGCAAAGCTCGATTAGGTGCCTAGGGCTACTTTCTCCTCAGAAACTATATAAATGTTCGTGTTTTCGTGTTATTTGATTGACACTGCTCAGACCACTGAACGACTTCTTACACACAGTGGAAAATGGTTTACTGGTTTCGGTTCAAGTTACACTGCCATCCACAATTCGGAAAACTCCGTTATACAGCGATGGATGCAGGAAATAGATGAGTGAGCATGAGAATTTGTTTGATGATCGCGATTGATGGCGACGGATTAATGAATTTGTTCAAAAGTTCGTCACGATCAAAGAAATAAAAAACTTGACGACCGATTCCTGCGTGAGATACTCATTAAGGTAATGAAAGTGCTTGGGAAATTAGCCGATTGAAGGACATAAAAACATCGTCGTCAACTCATATTTAGGACTATGAGAAGGAAGGGAAGGACGCGAGCACTTGCTATGAGGATGACTAAAGAAGAATGAGTTTGGAAACAGCCCTCAAAAAATCCCATATTCAATGGCTTCTGACTGATTTATAGTTCGTTTGCTAGTTTCCTTTCATAATGCAACCACAGAGGACTAAATCACCACTGCCACAGAAAAAATGACACCTCCAAAAATTGTAGAAGCTGCAAATCCATCAGCAAAATATCATACACTATGCCAATCATTACCATCACATTTTCGACTTAGCCTAATCTTCTTCTATGAACGGTATACTATGAAAAATTTTTTTATCGGAAAAAAAGATGTTTTTATCAAATCTTAACAGAAAATTGAAATATTTCATCGGCTACGTTTAGGAGAGCATCGGTATCATATAGGATCAATTAAATGCAGATATCGAACAAATATAAATCAGTCTCATTTTGCTTGCTATGCTGCAGAGGAAAGGTCTTTCCAGACAGAGCACAGGGTTGGAATCGTTGATTTTTACGTTATCGAATAATTACTCACAGTTCAAAGGAAAATCTCTCTACTGCGAGAAATATGCAGGCATGAAACGAATGTTTATCTTTTGCTGAAGCGTTATAGAAAAGCATCTTCTAAAGGCGCTTAAATAGCGGAGTAGTCAGAGAATTCATTTTTTGAATTAAGAGTAAAATGTTTACGAGAAAGAAATCTGAGAAGATAGGCTACATAACTAGCTAAACGCTCTACATATGTATGCTCAAATATGGAACCCAATTTCGGATTCTCACGCCCTACTAATAGATAAAGCCTAGAAATTAAAAATGTGGCTTACTTTTCGCTTTTTCAGCACTCTTTGATAAGTTTTTCGGAAACAAACTTAATTTGAGAATCATCAAAATGTATGTTATCAAATAATTACTTGAATTCTGTGCCTTATGGTGCGAATGGTACAAAATCTCATCCTGACAACCATTCACACATCCTAGCTGAAGGAGAATTGGGCGCCGACTGTGAACCGCGCTTTTATTTTCACTGTTGTGGAATCTTATGAAGGCTTTCAAAAAAAAGGAAAGAGTATGCAGTATAGAACTTACCGTTTTTCAAGCTATCGAATACTATAAAACCTTGTGAGGAAATTCGAAAAAGGGCTTGTCCCTAATGAATTGAAAAATTGTGTCCCTATAACGGAAATCCACCAAGAGGCGCAACTTCAGTATTCGATAACATCACCATCAAGATCATTAGAGCAGGAGATCACAATATACATTTAATTTGAGAAATACGTATGTTCATATGACATAAATTTAGTATTAAACTTACCAGCCATGAGAAGTCGACTATTAATCACTACTGTCAGGTATCTTAATATTTGACGTGCAGCTTGTTATCCTTTGTTATCACTGCAGTGTACGGTGATCTTTTCACTCCATAAGCTTTGTAACTTATGCGGCATCGATTACTTTTTATGTGGGGGCATACTCTCCTACAAGGGATTAGCTGAACCGAAAGGCATCGTGCTACTGCAAAGGCCAAAACGTACGTCTCATTCTATTAGTGCCACAGCAGATCTCATGAGAGACTTAATATATGCTGTGAGGATGAATCAAATTTTGAGCAAGGACTCAAAATGCAGTCAAATATGAACATATGACATTATATATTGAGAAAAAGAAAAAGTCAAGTTAGGGGAGGACGTTATGTGCAAACAATGCACTCAAGAAGAGTGATCTAAGCGGCCCTCGTAACTACCGTGCGACATGATCAGCATTACTGGCCGTTGTTAAGTGCGCGTTACGTGTCTGGTCCACCTTGCATTCGATGGCCTGGCGTATAGAACGAAATCTCTAATCTTCGATTATTGACGTAGGCCTGAACTTCGGATCCTTTCTCTCATCTGCGAGGTTTAGGATACTCTTGGCATCGGCCTGTCCATTGCACGTTTAGTAATGTCAAGTGGTCTTTCACCCTGCTTCGTAGCGACTAGGTTTCTGCTGCATACGTTGGGGAAGGGTTAACCGCTGTTTGAAAAGGTGGACATCATAAAAACTATTCGAACGTTTCTGCGAAACTAATACAAATATGCCTATTTCGACGGAAAGAACCATGCGAAAGCTTTTGCTGTGGAGATTCGTATTATTATGAAAGTCCGATGATCAAATAAACTTTTTCAAATAGTCAAATGAAAATGAACCAAGATCATTTTTTGATGGAGCGAGTTTATGTTGATTGACTTAAATGTTTATGCATATGCTCTTTGAGTTAATATTTTTTCACTGCCACTTAGGAAAACCATTGAAATTTGGATAAAACTTTGGGACAAAGTATCAAAACCAAAGTGCTACGAGATAGATTCGCTGTCAATAAGTGTTTCTGAGTTGATGGAAGAATCTTGAAACATAATCTCATTCAAGGTCTGTTATCCGTTTCATATAAAAATACATTAACCGCTTTTTTTAATCTCATCGTTTCGCATTACGCTTTTACTTTGGAAATTCTCGTTATTATGAAAGTCTGAAGAGTAAATAATCTTTTTCAAATACCCAAATGAAAATGAATCAAGTCCATTTTTTGACTGTGCGAGTTTATGTTCATTGATTCTAATATTTTTACATATGCTCTATAAGTTGGTATTTCTTCTCGCTGTCACTCAGGAAAACTATTGAAATTTGGATAAAACTTTTGGGATATGGTATCAAAACCAAAATGAGACAAAATAGATTTACTTTTGATGCATATTTGTGAACTGATGGAAGAATCTTGAAAGATAATCTCATCTACGGTCTGTTATCCGTTTCATATAAATATTCGTTGACCGTTTTTTTAATTTCATCGTTTCACATTACGACCGCGCAGTAGCTCCACTTTCAAAATTAGACTAAGTAGCGCTCCTTTCAAATGAGAATAGATTGTCCTTCTCGATATAGTAGAATGATCAGGAGATGATTATAATTTTTTACGACGAGCCCGCTTACCAAGTTTTCCATAGTCTTTGAATTCAGCTTTGAAATAGATATCGCAAATTTCTCTCATTGTCATGTCCGGATATTTTTCTTTCGGAAATTGTAGTTTTGAATATGGAGCACTTTTGGATTGCTAGATGAGCATGAGTGAGAAGAACAGCCCACAAAAGAGTACCAAAAATTAGGCCTTCTGCAAAATAGTTTACTATTTTAGCATTTGTTGCAGTGATACACTATAGTTTACTAATAGTTTAGAATTTACTTTACTATTTTAGCAGTTGTTGCGATACGGTAATATGTCATGAGATTTGAACTTAGTTTTTGACGTGCACGGGCCATGAATTATGGCGAGTGTGGTAATATGTAAACCGAAATAGACCGGTAGGCAACTTCATTTCATCAACAAATCTGTTATTTTCACTTTTTACTATGAACCTCTCTGATCTCCCTATTTGTAGATTAACAATGAATGTGGTTCCCATTGTAAGTTACTTTAGGATCTTTTTGAAATCTAAAGCAGAAGTTGTGTGTACTAGAAAACTGTTTCACTATGTCACTGTTTCTTTATACGAATGAAAGAGATTTTTTATAGTAGGATTTACTCAATACAATTCAATACAGAATGCAATTTGATGCTAACATAATGGCCGATCTTTCGGCGGTATCGCCTCTTTGGAGCCTACAATAATCAGTACGATTTTCAATATAATCGGTCAATACCTTCGTAACCTTAGAAAATTAGACATGTTGAACAAAATTTGGGGCAGTATTCAACGATGATTTGACATCTACCAACCATTCAAAGCTCGAGGCTACATCAGCGATAAGAATAAAGTGGTTCATACACTTGATAGCAGTTAAGTTGCTAAAACACATCCCATCTCATCTCTCAAATATCTTTCTCCTTATCGAGCGCACACAAAACGGAAACTTATGGAACTGCTTAAAAAACTTGCTTAGAAACTATTGAAGCATGACGAAGTTAAGAGATAGTCGATCTGGGGAATCAATACTATATTATCAACAGCTCTCTTTATCTTCACAAATGGTCTTTACCTTCTAGAGCTTGCGCTTCCGTGAAACGAGACACTTTAGAAACAAAAGGGCGGATCTAACGGATGATTAAAACGATATCCAGATATACAAGTAAAAAGTGTATGGACAAGTGGCCAGTAACGCTAATAGACGGCTAAAGGAAAAACACGCATTCATTCGTGCACGTACACTAAACCATGTGCGCTTCAAAGGAATACATGCAGAAGATGTTTGACAGAAGGCCTCACATAAGCATTGACCTTGTCATCGCTATTCTTTTCAAAGTGTCTTAAATTTTTTTTGGGAGACCATTGTTTAGTATCACTTAGTATCAAAATTTATGTTTTTATCTCAAGTTCATACACGATCGATCACCTCACTTTTGCCACCCCCCCCCTCCCCTCCCCTCCGCTCCGTGACAAAAGATGTCGAAAAAGTTCATACCATGTGAAGGAAACCAGCGATGACATGTTAGTGAAGTAATCTCCTGACTCACAGCCTAGCTCAACAGTACCCTAGTGCAATATGCGTTGAGAATGTGGAAACTAATGTCAATTCGTTGAGGATTTTTCATCGCATCGGCAAAAGCTTCAAAAAAAAAAAACGCACAATTCTGACATTACCGAAAATTCTCTACACGCTGATGTGCTTTTCGTGACCCCACCGATTTATACTCGCGGCAAAAATGAAGGCGAAGAACGACTGAGAGAAAAAAATTTTATACTCGATGTTGTAGCGTTACGAACGTGCTTTTTGAGATATCGATAGCGTTGTGTTTCAGCAAGAGATTTAAGCTTTCGAATGTTCACTATGTATTTTATACTATGCATTTACTATGTATTTATACTATGTATTTACTATGCATTTTATTTCATTATGTATCTATTTCTTTCATTTTTTAATTCATTATTTCATTATGTACCTATTCTACTATGCATTTTATACTATGTAATTGCTATGTATTTTTATTACGTGTCTTACTATGTACGTATTTTATTCCTATGTGAAATTCCTGTTCAGCACATGAGATCGGCTTGAAACTTCATCGCCGTCTAACACATAAGTTCCATTTGTAAAGTAATACGGTGGAAAGAAGCTCTGAAGCATTTGTTAAGAATGAAAATTCATGCATTAATTCGAAATGAAAACAATAACAACCACTGTTAAAAATAAAAATCATCGCTTTCTACGACTTTTTGCTATCGGTCTGCCCAGTTTCGGATCTGGTCGAAGTGCCATTCCTTTGACATAAAATCAAGCAACTCTTGACATGCTTCTTCAACTTCATCGAACGATCTAAATCGGCGACCCTTGAAAAAGGCTTGTCTCCGTGGTCAAGGTCTATGGCGCTAAAGCGTTGATCGAGCAGCAGGTTTGCTTGTTGTTCCTTCCTCTTCAACTTCGTTGAATTCATCGACTACTGCAGCTTGCTGTGAAAGCTCTCTTTCTCCAATAATGACGCAATATAACACGAACATCGATTGTATTGTTAGACATTGCGGAGACTTCTGCTTTTGCCGAATCTAATTTGTCAAGTTATTCTTCCTGTGAATAACTGGTCATCAAAATAACACCGGAAAACATGTGCCACTCGATTCAGCACGAAACTTTACATCATAACGTTTTCTATAGTCTGATTTTGAGTTAGAAGCTTTCCTATCGGTCAGTGTGAACGAATTTCGTATTATCAATCAACTCATTGACAGAAACAATGATCAACATTAAATGAAAGAAATGATGGCTACCGATTTGTAGTTTCTCGCCAAACCATTTTATAAAAATAAAGAAAAGCCAAAAAAATATTCTGTAACTCATAAAAAATAGTACAGTAGCAGACAGTCTCTAAAAACTTTGAGTGGCGTCACGATTTGCGCAGTGAAAAAAGAGATTAATTCTAGAGACTGAAAAATTCGTAGCACACTTTAGATATGCGTCAAGGGCGAATTTGCTGAAACGATGAAGCAGTAATTCCTTTTCTTTTGTTCAAGCTACATGCGAGGTGTTATAACAATATGTTATAATGAATAATGAATAATGAATAATACTGTGCTATGATGAAGCTGTAATTTCTTTTTAAGATCGAATCTCTCTTACTTTCAACATAACTCATGAATCTTTTTTGGCAGAATATCACTCATTGTCGAAAATTTCAACTATGGAGAGTACGAAAATTGTCAGGACCCGTAAAATGAATGTTCTCTTTGACAAAAATATGAAGAATTCAATGATTGCTATGTATTTTTGAACGGAATTGACCAAAGGTGAGATGTGTCTCCTTTGGAATCGAAGGGGTTCTCCAGTAATGCATGAACGACAATCAATTTATAACAGTCGTTTTGCAATCCTTTGTATGAGTTCAAACGAAATTATAAGAATAGGTAAACGACTTTTTAACGAGATCGATAAAACGGCGATTCTGCATACCAGATTGCGTTGTTTTCGGTGCTTGCTTACTTCTTCTACAACGAAAAAGAAGTCGTTTATAACACGACAACATTTAAACGATAATTCTCAAGAAGACACCGTTTTTTATCTAATTTTGCGCAATGTGATTTCCAGATAAAAAATTTTTTTAAGCCTTAGGCAAATTTCTTTCCACGGAAGCTTCTTTCTTTGAATTTTTGAGTTACAATGCCAACTTTTTTCGCTTTTGATGAAAAATCTGATTCTAACGAAAGCTTGCTCTGTTGGAGTAATCTTTCTTCATGAGTTTGTTCTTAAGCAAAGTTTTGAAATGGAATAGTCATTACTAACTTTGGTGACTCAGCTTTCAGAAGTGTGTCTCCTTACTTATGAGTTCAGTCTTGGCCCACTGACTGAGATGCTCATTATAAATGAGGATACAATTACGCAGGCCTTCACTATATATGAGAAAACTTAATGTTAAAAAAAAAACTGACAACATTAAAATGAATATAGCACACAGTGAAACAAAAAATCAAATTGCTGATGACTACCATAAACGAATGAATTCTTCCTTGAGTAGAAGTTAATCGTAATGTAATAATATTTATCAGTTGGCTAACAATTTGATTGATGCTCGATAAAATCTCGGTCAATTGATGAGAATTAAGTCCCAAGTAAATTTCTCTATTCGGCTTTCAATCAAAGCCAACTTTGGTTAAATTATTTCCCGACAACCAATGGAGAAATAAAGCTGTTACATAACACATATTTTAATTTCTACAAATTCATGCATGTCCATGGAAAGCAAATTCATTTCTACACTGAGAGAAGTAATATTTTGAATTTAGTCTCATCCTATTATATCTCACAAATTGATACAATCAGTATTAAAATAATTCCTTTTTCAGAAATTGACTCTAAATCATTACCTTTTTTCGGGGTTTCAAAAACAGTCGGTCTTTTGGACAAATAGCAATCATTCTAACATTACATCTGCCACCATTCGCGGAACAACAAACACATAGTAGAATGATTTTTGTAATACTCGAAATCTTTAGTGTTTTTACTGCCTTTTCACAGTGTTATGTTTCATAAATGCATAAGAGAATTGAGTGGTGAGTAAAAATATGCGTTTAAGAAACATCATAACACTGTGAAACGGCAGTAAAAACACTAGAAAGTTCGAGTATTACTTATCATAATGGCTGTCAGCTCGACTGGGTTTATAGAGCGAAATCGCATACCCGACGAAACCTGCTAGAAGGTTGGTGGCTGACAGCTATCATAGAGATATTGAGGGATGAAGTGAAGCGAATGTACCTCGGTGGTGTAGTGGTACCACACGTCCTCTCATGGATGAAACGCAGGTTCGGCTCTCGTCTGAGGTCGTGTTTTTGCTGACCAAACAATTCTCTTAGATTCCTGTAATGTCGGGAATACTGACCATTCTAGAATTCTTAAGGCTGATCTTTTCAGATATATATGGTGCATTATCATAATTGTTTTCTTGGTTTTGGCATTGTTCAAATCTACTCTCAAATAAAATTATTCCATTCGGCTCCGGTTGCCACTAATATCGATGCGCAGTATGCATCAGCGATCACATTTGCAACGATAGCTATTTGTATCAATAATCAATCCAGGTGAATTCTTTGCGTTCACTTATCATTTCGCTCAAATCGAAGCTGGACTGAGTTTTGATCAAACGTAGAATTTTATTATTCTTGGGATCCAAAATCTGAATTGTGTGCATTTGCTACCGTTCTAATCAATACTTTAATTTTTCATGCATAAATTCTTGCCTTAAGAGTCTGCCGTAAGTATATTTATTCCGATTTTATTCGATTCCTCATTTTTCCTTGCGAAAATTTCTTGTCGTACTTTTTGAATCTAATCATTAGCTTGGGTAGCAAAGATGATTGTGTCTGTATAAGACGAGAAAGGCTACTTGCTTTAGCAGATGATTTAAAGAAAATTGTTTTTTATACAAGTCTATTCTGTGCAAGTGAGACCGCTGCTGATTAAGAGGACACGCCCAAAATCAACATATATCACTCTATTCACTTAATCCTCTCGTGAGGTGTGCACCTTAATAGGTACGAACTTGTCTGGTCATTTCCGATTGTGCCATACTTATGTTTAGACACACTAATCTTGTCGTTCTTCACCAGATATACCCTTTTCGCTAGACATTTTGTAGTCAACTGATATTTTGTAGAACACAGACTTCAACCTGAGGCTCGTCAATGGAAAGGACACATCTCAATGCGATGTACCACCGAAGGTAGTCTAATGGCGTTAGAGTGGTGTTTTTGAAGAGGGTGCGCGGCCAGAAAAATGTCGCCAGCAAATAAGCGCAATGTCCCTTTGTCTAACAGTTTGTCGCTTTGATTGATCATTGAATAAATGGTGGTTTTGCTACATAAAATCCGCTTAAATTACGTGCTTCAACGAGAGGCCCGCCACTCGTAGTATTGGGCGAAATGCGGTACGTGCGATGCTTTGAAATATCTTTCATTTCGATCAGATAATGAATTTTGCATTAGGTTAATTGCAATGCTTTAGTAGAAGAAAGTCTGAAAAGTTGCAGCATATTTCACACTCGGTGTCACTGGAATGATCAGTGGCCTTTTAGAAACCCGGATCATTTTTGTTATCTCCAACCATTTTAGCTCTTTGGCATTCACCTCCTTGTTGTTTTTTTAAGTTTCAGTAGACATCAATAACTTCATGACCTAAAGTCAACTTTTTTTGTTTGGCTAGAATAGCGCTCTAGGAAGGCCCCTTCACAAACTACAAGAATCATCAAGATTCGAGCTATTGAATTTTTATGAGGAAAAGTTCTGTTCAACTAAAAACACCCACAGCGTAAGTTTTATTTTTTGCTGCTATAGTGCAATAGAAAGGAATTTCAGAAAAAAAATCCGCTGTCAAAAAATTTAGATTTGAGTGCTTTCGATATGTCACAAGACACAGCTTCAGTAAAGTATAATAGCGCTATCGAGGATTAAGCGAAATCCAGAGGAGCAATGTGCAAGAAAATCAAGGGTTGTTGTGACACAAAACATTTTTCTACCTGATGGGGGCGAGCTCTCTAATAAAATTGGGTCTGACTTTTCATTAAGCAAGATTTTGGAAACATTTTGGTTAGACCCCGTGATTTCAAACATACACCGAAAGAAGGCCTCTCTATCATACGTGATATAACACAGTTTATAAGACAGTAATTTTGATGTGAAATGTGCACTAGCAGTCATAATTTCTAACTGTTGGTCCCTACTGAAACAACTCAGTGACGAAGAAAAGGTTTTGAGTCGATGCGATTGAAATCTACGTTTGACGATTTCTTTTTGTTGGAGTAATGGAGGCATTTAATAGACTATCATTTGGACATACTGCTCTTTACAGGCCCTAAAGAAGGCGAAACCGCCGAAACATCATCTACCACAAAGTTTTGTATTAGACGCTCGTGCATGACTCACAAAAAATTGGGTGATAATTAGTCGGTTTTGGGAATGCCCATCAGAGACTAATTTTTTATACTCTAAGTCATGTTAAGCATTTTTAATCCATTTTTCTTTCTCAATTCTTTTTATTTTGACTGCCACTTGCAATGGTATGATTTACAGTATACCCAATATGTGGAGTGCTGTGCAAAACGAGCGTCGGTAGTGCAACGGTTAGCATACGCTCCCGGAAAGAGTGAGATCTGGGTTCGAACTCCGGCTGGCGCAAACGTTTTTGCACAGCACTCCACATTTTTCTTTCATTAGTAATTGATGATTTTTTTCACGAGACACAATGATTGGCTAACCCATAAACTGTTTTCCTCCTTCATTTTCTCTCTTCTGAATCTAAAGCACGTAGGCAATCAAGCAAGTGAAAAATAGTCCAGCAATTCAACGTGTTATTCCGGGCATTTTTACCTCTACCGCCCTAGCGCGCAAAATCTCACAAATCCAAGTATCTTAATTTCATCAAAACAGGTTCTTCATCATAGGACTTTAAAACACTTAACTTCTTCGATGATTTAAACTATAAGGAATTGCCGTCAATTGTAGATAAGCCAGTATTGAGTGCTACAAACTAATTACATTGTCCTTGTTGATTAAGCCATGAACAACAAAATTGATCAGTAACTTTTATTCAGCTGACGTTTCCAGGTCTTCGCCATTTTCAAGGCCGTTCATTCGAGTCGATTGTTAACACTCTTTCGTCGTCGTTGTGCTATGTGTTAATGTTCTCATTCACGTGACGCAATGTGCATCAAACTTTTCATAAGAGCACTTTGTCGGTTTTTTGATTGGGGAAGCAGCTGTGGGGAGCGTAATGAGAGCTGTCGTGTTCCTATGCCAACATTTTTCTCGTTTTCCAGACAATATATGGACCGTGGGGTTGTTGTAGACCTCAGAGAATGCGGAATGAATATCTTGTTGAACTAGTCTGAATTTTAGCTTTATCATTGAAATCGCTGAAATTTGAGGTATCGAATGGTTAGTGAAAGTGTGATTAAAAAGCTGTGACTAGCGATAGATGCTTGAGTGTGAAATTATTTCTAATTCTTCAGTGTAATAGAAAAACCATCTCAAATTAGATGCAACTTTCACATCCTCGAGGTTCAGGCTGTCGAATGATTACTAAATCGTCAAAAAGGAATAAAAATATTTCTTTTTTGATTACATGAGGGTGAATGTGGAAAAGCACCGAGGTTACTTCTTTGGAGAGAAATAAAAATTTAATTCTTTGACGTAAATTATTTTTTCCATTGTTCCTCGTAGTAACTAACGAATGCGTCGTTCACAAAATTGAAATGCTTTTCTCTCCAAATTGAAATATTTGTAAATTGATAGTCGAATTCTTCCAAGTATAAAGACTGAATGCGAGTAATATTCAGCAAATATCTTTATTTATCATACTTCTGCTATCGACTGCTTTTTTTACAGACCCGCTCAAAATGATTTAACCTGATAAGGATATGACATATTTTGAGCCATAGGTCTAGTGCTATATAGGCGCCTATTTCGTCCTATTGGGACTCATCAGTAGCACCCTCCCTCAGTTCCGTCGATCCCTTGAGGTGAAATAATCCTCTAAAGGAATCGACGCCGAGTAAAAACTAAGCACCCAAAGTAGGATGATGGAATTACCTGACTTTGTGGTGACCGGCAGTCGAGCTTCCGGCTTTTAAAATGAATCATACTTCTGCTATCGACTGCTTTTTTTACAGACCCGCTCAAATGATTTAATCTGATAAGGATATGACATATTTTGAGCCATAGGTCTTTAGGTTTGGACAATGCTCTGCCTGATTCCTTACACAGTAGGACTTTAAGAGAATAGAAATCGTCGAGCGAGAGAAATTTCTAAGATAACCTGTCCCATGATAAGGTAGCAACTTGCGATGTCTTTCACTGAGTGGTGCGGCAGATAAATTTTTTGCTGACAGTAGTGTCCCATAAAATTAACTGACTGGAAGTCTTTGCATATAAAACTTTTACAAAAAGATAGAAATAGACTCAACGCAAATTGTTCACTTTTTTCACTCTGTTCATCTGTTTTCACAGTTTTCAATGTGCTCATTCAAATACTTCTAGCATTCCACTCGTTCTTTCGCCTCCTTCTTGAATGTCAAGACTACTGACTGAGCGCATCTTTTTACAATTTCAAGGACAGCCTGTCTGTGTGCTCCATATGGCGTTCGTTGTTGACTGCCGCAGAGTGTTGGAAGGAAAGGTTTAGCCGAGAGGCACTGTAACGAGAATCACGACCACTCGGCCACGGCTCTCTTGAAATGCCTATATATGTTGACAGTCATGTAATGGTACAATGGATCACGGACTCACCTGTTGTATTCATATCGTGATGATCCTTAAACTACTCAAGCGAGCTCCACGAAATCTTCCAGTTTTTATCGTCGTGAGCAATAAAGTTCACTTGTTTTTTTTCTCCGTATTAAGTTTCGTGGAGAATGACATCTCTACTTCAAATGTTTCGTTAAAAATTCTGGCAGACTCATGTTGGTCGGCTTTTGAAATAAATTTTGGAAAATAATGTATAGTAAAGCTATCTCAAGCTTCTATCTCAAAATTTCTCCACGGGGAACGTCTCACGGTTTTTTCGGATTTGGTTATCTAGTCTGTGATTAGTATATTTTGGCGAAAGATCGTATTGAAGAAAGAGTAGTAGCGAAACAATGGCCTTGGTGAAGTAGTGAAAGCACCCGACTCCGGTAGGCATGAGGAAAACTTAATCGCCTAGATTTGAATGTTTTGCACAGCATTAAATTCTCCCGAATTGATGTTTCTGATTTTTCTAGATGGGGACGTTATGGCCGAGTAGTAGTGATGCTCGTCGAGGCGCGCATGGGAAATCCTTAACCCCAGCAACCCCCGGCAGTCAACGACGAATGCCCAAGGAAGGGCACAGTCAAGCTTACTCTCAAGATTGCAGAAGATGCGCGCAACCAGTATATCACGGCTTTTAAAAAAAGACTGAAAGCTAATTGAATTCTTTAAGTTGAATTCTTGAAGTACTCGGATTAGAACAGTGAAAATGGTTACCAGACTTCGTCTTTCGGTCGGCGTGTGCCATAGTTGTGGAACATTATCAAAAAGAGAGAAATCCTCTGGGGCGTCTGGCAGTCCGCAACAGCTTATGATTCTCTCGCTGACGATTTCGATTGTCTTAAAGTCCTACTGTATAAAGAATCAGGTACAGCAAAATGATCTGTGAGGTAGGAGCTTCTTCTGGCGTCTTCTAGTTTTATTTTGAAATATTGAGAAGAATTTACGCGGAATTCTTGCCTTTCCACTGATTTTACACTGCCTATAAAACCTTGCTATTAGAAACATTATATCAGAAGGTGTCAGTTGGAGCGAAATACCATTCTATAATGCGGTAACTCACATGATTACCACAAGATTGTTATAGTGTATCATGTAAAAACTAGAATCATTGACATCTCTTTTCTACTATTGTTCACTGAACCCACTAATGCACGAATAACGAGATATCATAGTTGAAATCGACTTTATTATCCAATGAACTCTAATGAGAGGAAAACGTTGATAATAAATAAAAAAACCTGTTTTTTCAATACAATTATTGTTCAATAAACTCTCCATTGAAAGAAAAGAGCTGTTACAAGCCCTAAGCCTGGTACTGTTGGATCAAATTTTGCACTAGATACGGAAGCGAATCTAAGGAATCATGATGTGATTGAGAGAAGCAAGACTGAAGAAATGTTGTCTCTTGATTCTTCCCCATCCTCCTTATTGACTTGGCTGTAATACATTAGGCGTACCCTAACAATTATCTAATTTCATATTTATAATTTGAGCACAGAAATCGCATTCATTCCAATGTTCAGCGGTCATCTCGACGGTCCATGTAGCACGAATTTTACTTACGAAACAGCCCCACACTTTTCTTTTTAGACTTTTTGCTTTGGGACCTAATCTAGAAGGCATCCCAGGAAGCTTATAGATTGCACGGTAGAACTATGATTTGTAGCAATTATTCTTGAGTGTGTTCCACTCACATTCGGTTTTAGGCTTGTGACAAAATATCTATATATCAGGATACAAGCTGCGAAAACAATTATGTCATTTGGGAAAGAACAGTGAAATTACTTTAGGCTTTCGAAGACAATACGTTGATCTAGGAACAAAAATGATAAAATATTCTGTTGTGGCATGATCTTTGAAGAAAATTTGTTTCGAAGATACTTGCCAATATAATTTTTCGTTGGTAATTTCAATCCGCTCGATGCACTAATGTCCTTCCTACGGTCACAATTAGACAAGCCCTGAAAAAATTATACTTACATGCTGACACAACGTTTTTCTTTCTAATCACTTTCTATGGTTGTTTTGACTTTAGACATCTGAAATGTCCTGTACGGAATGCGACGAGTCTAACACTTTTTCTGGTTTGTCCGGAGTACTGTAGCATTTTGATAGCCTTCAGAAAACAAAGCAATACACCCCGAGTCGGATTCAAAAGATGCTCTCTGCATGGATGTGCTTTATCCAAAACATTTCAAACATGTCTGCTCATCGTACACGCCGCTCGTTATACTGACTGCACCACATGTAACACTTTGTCAGAGCAAACTTTACATCATTTTAGAGACTTTCACTTACCACTTCTAGGATAATCACTTACTTAAAGGCTTCAAAATCACTGCCTTTCTTCCAAAAGAAGCTTCAAGCTTGTGAAGTGCGCAGATCAATATGGCTGCAAATGCTGCTTCAAATACAAAGGAGAGCTCAAATCGTCTTTTTTGAGAAGTCAGTTATATAAACTTTCTTATTAAAAACTCTTATTCTATACCCCGGAGTTATCCAATCACTCCACACAGCAGACAAAGGGCTGTGATCGATCTCGCCAGTCCAGGTAACAACCTCATCATACCGGTGCCATAAGATGAGGAAAAACTGCACAGATTGAGCAAAAAACTGGAAAACGCTAAACATATCAATAATATAAGTTGAAGTAAAAAGCCACTCACACTCCTCAGTATGCATACTTTTTGCATTTAGTCAACAATCCTCACAGAAAGGTTACATTACTGTTTGACAAAAGAGTTCTGAGTGATTGTGTAAAAAATTTAAGTTGATGTGTATCCCTACACAGAGCTGCATAATTTCCAACACCGACTTCATAATAACCCAATTTGCGAAGAAAGACAAAGCAGACCGCAATTTAGTTAGTCAAATATGTCGATAAAAGCAAAAGGAAAATCACTGGACAAGATTTTCACGCGCTGTGAGCGAAACAAATTCTACATATCGCTTTTTCAATCCTACATCGAATAACAACATAATGGCAACCGTTCACAGTTCGCATGGTTGTGTAAAGCAAGCCTTTCGCATAAAAGTTCAGCCTGATATACTGTGGGGATGACGTGTGATGGCGAAGCATACGCCGTATGGCCCACTTTGAATCCTCAGAATTTAGAGAGGATACCTCGAAAATGTCGTGCACTAAAGCTGAATGGTAGTGACTTTAAAATCAAAATCTTCTCCGTCCTATTTCTTTGTCCTATGCGCAAGCAGTGGGAAACGAAGACGAACGAGAGCGGACAATGGACTGCTACCATCGTCTCTGAAGAAACGAGACGTCGTATTGTTGACTCAGTAAAGCTTATTTATGAACCTCGTGGTTATCACAAATCCACTAATGCTATTTTTATCAAAACTTCGTATTTTAGTCAAGAAACACCGATATTGGAGAAAATTGTTTATAAGGGCACCTAATTGTAAAAAAAAATTTTAGTTTGATTATTTCTCGGTCCACAGACCTCCTTCTTTGAGGGATCCCGCCCGGTAAGTCGCGAGAGCACGTGGCGCGTTCCCAGGTGGTGGATAGGGGAATAAACGCGAACCAAAAGCGACAGTGTACTTCCCAGAGATGCAAGTGGATTCAGGGGTGAGCTCACTGCTTCTGCAGCGCCGACTTGACAAGAACTCTATTTCTACGAGTCATGTCGGCCAAAAGCCTGCAATCAAGCGGCTGGGAAATACATGAGGAGGCGGTTAGGACTCGCTTCAAGCATATAAGCTCCAGCCGACCCTCCGGGAGACAGCAAGCTACTCGCGATAACCCAACCCCCACATTTAGAGCCTTGTTATTGGTCATGTCGTCATTGTCACGTCATTGGCCTGGCTGAGATGAGAAGGCGCCATCCTTTTTACGCCGTTTATGACACCGGAGAAGAACTGTTCCTTGGAACATGCGATAGCATAGGTGTCGGCTACCTCGCCAAATCGAATTTGATTGTGAACATTGATTCGTTTGAACAACTAACAAACCCGTATCAAACGATTACGGTTAAAAACGATGTAGTGCAATGGCGGCTTTGACCATCTTCGTTGCTTACGCACCAACAACAAGCTATAACGAAGATGGAGTTGAAGCGTTCTAAATGGACCTCGAAAAATTGTTCAGAGAAGATCATACATTCTTCAAGGCCATTATTGAGATTTTATCGCGAAAGTTGGACCTAGAAGGACGTCTAAAGAACGTCACAAAGGGGCACACGGACTAGAGTGGAATTTACAGGGTGAGATGCTATCTGAGTTTATCAAGACTACCCAAAGCATCCATGGTAACTCGCAGTTCCAAAAGCCTCTTTCTCAGCGACGGACGTGGGAGTACCATAACGAAATAGACCACATCTTAGTAAATCGAGGGTTTTGCCTGACAGATGTCGCTCTTGTTCCTAAGTTCTACACGGGATCAGACCATCGCCTCCTTCGCGCAACCTTCCGTTCTTCGAGGAAGGAGAGAAAGCCACTAAATTAAAACAACAAAGTCCCAGAACTACCATTAACTGGGACATATTCAAATCATTAGTCGGTTCTTGGGAAGATAGCGTTGTCGACAACATCGACAAAGAATACGATCGACTAGTTGAATATCTTCACGTTAGCGCTATGAAAGCCGGGAGTCCTAAGGTCACAAAGAGACGCTTGTCTCCGCAGACACTCGAGCTGATACGTCAACGTGGAACCGCACGAGCTACAGGCAACCGAAACCTTACGTCCGAACTTGTGAAACGCTGCAAAGAAACGATGAAAGCAGATCTCAAAGAGAGAAGAGCAGCAGTTATAGCAGACTGCAGAAGCTGGGAAGAGCATTCGCAAAGCCCAGCGAGGCTTCGCCAACTATAAGACTAAGATGATTGCACTCCGATACCTTGACGGCACACTAACAGCTTCGAGAGGTCTATGGAGAAAATCATCCACCAATACTACTCGGATCTCTTCGCTAGCCATGTCCTCTTACCGTCATATAAATAAAAAGAGGACGAATATGTCGTCCCACCGGTCTTCCCCTCCGAATTCGACGTGCTGTATCCTCGGTGAAGAACAGAACAACACCCGATCCAGACAAGATTAGACCAGAACACCTGAACAACCTGCCGCCAGTTCTCATCAACACCCTGGCTCGGCTCTTCACTCGCTACCTGTCAGAATGCAAGGTCCCTGTTCAAGGGAAAACCAGCAAGACTGTGTTGTTGTTCAAAAAGGAAGACCTTCACGACATAGGCAAGTATCGCCCAATCTGCTTCCTGTCATTGTCTAAACTCTTACTCGAATCATATCGTTCAAAAACTCTTTACTCGAGTCATCTTAAACAGGATTGACAGAACACTGGACGAAGGACAGCCATGCGAACAAGCAGGGTTCCGAAAAGGATTTAGTACTACATGACCGCATCCACACGATCACAAGACTCACTGAAGCTTCGAGAGAGTACAAACAACCACTCTGTCTCACTTTCATCGATCTGAAGAAAGCCTTTGATTCAGTGGAAACAGAAGCGGTTATAGAGGCTCTGGATAACCAGGGCGTCCCTACTCGGTACATAATGATCCTTTGTGAGCTTTATGAAGATTTCACGACCAAAATATCTCCATTCTACAACAATATCACCATTGACGTAAGAAGAGGGGTTCGACAAGGCGATACAATTTCGCCAAAACTATTCACTGCCACCCTACAAAACGTCATGCGAACATTAGAATGGGACGAAATGGGAGTGAAAATTGACGGTCGACAATTAAACCATCTTCGCTTTGCTGACGATATCGTTCTCATAACACCAAACATCAGCCAAGCGGAACGAATGTTGACCGATTTCGATAACGCCTGTGGAAAGATCGGTCTTCAACTGAATCTAACGAAACATGTTCATGAGGAACGGATGGGTTTCTAATGTCCCATTCACGCTCAACGGAACGACAATTTCCGAATGCTCCAGTTACGTCTATCTAGGTCGTGAAATCAACATGATGAACGACCTAGCTACAGAGTTGAGCAGGAGGAAACGAGCGGTTTGGGGAACGTTCAAGAGCATCGAAGATGTAGTGAAGAGGACAAAGAACATCCGACTCCGTGCCGACCTTTTCGACTCGACAATTATCTCTGCCCTAGCGTATGCAGCAGAAACCTGGTCGCTACGTAAGCAGGATAAAAGATCACTTGGCGTTATCGAACGCGCAGTCGAAAGGTCGATGCTAGGAGTATCGCGTATCTCGCAAATGAGAGAAAGGATCCGAAGTTCCGACCTACGTCAACGATCGAAAATCAGAGACGCCGTTCTACACGCCAGCATATCGAAAATAAGGTGGGCCGGACACGTGATGCACTTCAACGACAACCGATGGACGAGAGCCGTTACCGACTGATTCCTCGGGACGTCAAACGCTCCAAAGGAAGACCACCGACCCGGTGGTCCGATTTCTTCACGAAAGCGACAAAAGAAAGAATATGATGCTCAGCGAATCCCTAGAGCGAGGAGGACCCACTGGGCTACTCTTGCACGCGATAGGGAAAATTGGAAGAGTTGCTGGTATCGCTCGAGTCACTCGACGATCAACGGGACGATAGGTGATACAGGCGATTTTTGGATTCGACATCATTTCATTCAACGTGCAACAATACTAGATAAATGCCGGTTTCGCTTTTCCTATCGCTTGAAATAGTAAAAGAAAGTACCAACAAAGAAAATCTATAGTGGTAATCACAGTTGCGGAATGATATGGGGTAAATTCTCCGCTTCTTTGAGCATAGCGCTTTGATCAGCGTCGTAATAGAAAAGGATTTTTATCTGTAATTCGTGTGAAGATGGCGATCTCGTTACGATAGAAGATTTAGAACTTTATAATCATTAAAGTTGTAGTTTGGAACATCGTTAACTTCATGTTTGACTCAAATTGATAATCATCTCACACCAACGGCTACTATCAATTTGTAAGGTAATAACTCAATAAAAACAAGCAAAAGTCACTCGTTACCCTGAGATAGCAAAAACGTATCCTCAGAGTGCTTTCTTGATTGCAATTTGTCTGAAAGGAGTGCCATCATGCATTTCATTATAAAATAAGATAAAATATACTAATATATAAAACAAAACAAACAGCGTATTGTAAGCGGAGCTCTCAACGACGGCGGTGGTCCAAGTCCTTTTGGGTTCTGTTTGACCCGCCACAGGTTATGGGTTCCAGCCTACGTGTCTATAATCAATTTTCGAGTGTAATAACCCAATCCAATAAGATAATCGAGTATAATAACCCGAAATTATTTCGACGTATATAGTCACCCACCCCTCGGTGTTAGGTCTTGTTAGGGGAAAGCATAACTGCATCCAGAGGTCCAACGCATAGTCAAGCCCCGCAGTCCTAGTTCACTTTATTCGCTCGCACTTATCGATTCTCAGTCTTGTCGGTTCACTTCGCAGTCATTAATCTTACAGTATTATCTGTTATAGTATTAGTACTGCATTGAAGCATATATTTTTAGGTTGTCTTTTATCCTCTAAAATAAAATAATCTCTATTCGCGACTCTAATTGTCAGATGCCAACAGCGGCAACAAACTCAATAAATCAGTCAAAGTTCAACTCGTTAATTTATCGAAGAACGGACAACGATGAGCTTAAGCTGTTTCTTCATGGTGCATTGGCGTGCCTTACTCGGACACCGGTCGCCAATTCAATCCCCACAGAAGACTCAGGTCAGCAGATTTGGTTCTTGATACCCGTTTTTGAATCGATTTCAGATTCCTTAAAGTTCTTCCTACTTTTCTTCACCTCCGGTCGTTTCAGTTTCCCCTTTCCAACGCAATTTGACCTTGCAATCACGTCTTCTCTTGAAAAGAATTGTACGTACATCACAGCACGCCATGACTCATCGTTTGGTTCTTTCTCATGAGAAGAGTGCGCTCACTAGGGCTATCAACCAGCTTGAACAGAGCCTGAGAAAACTAAGGGAACGCCAAGGGAGGCTACAAGTCCAACAGTCAGTGGATGATTCCATTAATCAGAAATTCATCATCATACATTACTTTGAAAAGCAGTGATTTCTATGGAGAGTATGAGGGTTAAGGCGCAAAAAGACTTGGATAGTCGAATTGAGAACCTGGATGAAGCAGATCCAGACCCAGAGAACGTCGGACAGGATTGCAAGGACTATTTGCAACAAGTTCTCAATAATTCCTTCCATTATCTCTCACGGGAAGCTGCTGAAAAGTTTTTGATGGTGATTTCTATCAAATCTTCTTAGTTTCAAATAAATTCTGTACGTTGACCAAACATGAGCAAACACCATGCAGAAATAAAGTCCTTACGCTAAATCGCTTCTGCGCACTAAATTTCTTCTGCTGTACTCATAATAAAAATGGTTTCCAACACCAGTTGTGGGAGGTATAGGACAGCCTTATCGATATGGAGAGATAGGGAGTATGGAGCAAAACGAACGGAAAAACATAGATGTCGCTGGAATTTTATGAATACTCTCTGTTTTCTATAGACTAATAGTCGTCATTTGAGAGCTCTACGTAGGAATAAAAATAGAGATTCCATATAATGTCTTCCATTCCCGACAACTAAAGCAGGCGTCAGCATTACCCAGAGTAGCTGAACCGGAGACGCAAATTCAACGATCTCACACGTAATTGCTGGACAACTAGAGAAATAAAGATGTTGAACAGCGCAAGAATACGAGTACGTCTATCCAGACAGATTCCATATTTTTGAACTACAGGAATAAATTGGAGTGGTCTCGAAGTGTGTGAAGTGCGGATCAAATGATTGGGAAAGATCAAAGCATCATAAAGCAGCTTATGCGAAATCACGTCCTTTGACGCGCCTTGTTTATTGGTCATCTGTCTTCCCTTTCCATTCTTGAATCTTGATAATGTATAGGTTTTACAGTAAAGAGCTTTCCAACCGATACAATATAGTCTATTCACATTCGGCCTCTGTAGAACAATGCATTGTGAAAACGCGGAGATCTGGGTATGGGGAACAATCGTACTCGACCACACTGTCGTCAAATGAAAGTGAAATAAAAAGACAAAATCCATAAATGACATCCCAAACAATGTAGTATAGTTTTTATTAGCAAAAATCGTGATCCAAAACCAATCAATATGTTGGTGAGGCTTGAAGCAACCCCAACTATGATGGAATTGATATAATTTTGACAAGGTTTTCAAGATTTCTCCACTTTGCTTCAGCCAGTGTTTCGGGTCTTTGATACAAATACTCATAACTTGTGTACGACGGAGCTCTGCTTTCTCGAGTTTCTTCAAAACATTCTCTTTATCATCCAAAAATATTAATCAAATGTGCATTCTATACAATGCACGTGAGAAATGTGAGCGATAACGTGATGACGCACGCAATGTGTCAATCAAGCAATTAGAGAATCAACGAACGTGAGACTGCATCAGTGCCCAATGAGAACAGTCGATAAAGCAAAAGTCATTTAAGCGAACAAGAAAGAGTGATCACAAGACGAGGGAGATGGAGTGACCGCTCTCGCACCTTAGTCCTCTGGTGAATGACGGTCGGCCCGATGGCCCTTGCTCCTCCCATCGAGCATGCATCTGCTGTGTCGACGATACGTCCGGGTCCCGTCCGACCTATCGATTGATTGACTTTGTCGATAATATGGTCTACTTTGCCGACACAACGAACTTCCCATAAAATTCCACAGCTAGGCTATTTTCGGGATTGCAAGGAGACGTGCTAACCAGTATAATACGACGTCCAAAGAAGAGGACGATACAACGAATATAATTCTAGAAGTATTGTTACTTGCACAGTGGGAAAACAACTGTGAAGACGGATTAATAAAGTGCCTAAAGTATAAGTCAACACCATTTCGTGGGACTATTGGAGGGTGTAGCTCAAAATGACGCATAAGTTGCCTCTTGCGTAAGAATTACCACTCAGGAACATACCACATAAGCGAGAACTAAAAGTTAGACTTCTTAAATTTTCAAGGTATAAATCAGGCACTTTATTGATCTGCCTGCACAGTGTTTTTTTCGCACTATGCGGATCCCAACAATTCTAGCGTTCAGTGCGTTTTCTCAAAATTATTATTTGAGCCAAAAATTCATATAGTCTGTTTTTGAGCTCATGTAGAGCGCGATGCACGTGTTTTAGCCTTGACAGCCTCTTCAGTCGAAGCAGGCCCTTCGTCTTTAGCCAAATCTTTCGGGGTGCTCCAGTCCCCCACTTGAGTACTCTCAGAACAAATCCGTTTTTTTTTGAACTACTTCGTGAACGTCGTAGAACACAGGTTGAGCAAGTCTTATGCAATCTTGAGGATAGTCTGGCTGTCGAGTTTTATAAAGCGTTCTGAGCAATCGTTTCCAAATCATGTCTTTCCCTTGATTATTTGATTTTGTGACTATTCCAGACGACTTAGTAATAGTCGTAAAGGAGCACCACTAGAGCCCTTTTTAATCTCAAATAAGCAATAAAAATGCTAACATGTTCGTGAATGACCCCAAATCTGCTTGAACCTACCCTCTTCGTTAATTATATTCCTAGCTTCGTCATGGTTATTCTCATGAAGAGTGATTTGTCTCACCACTATTTTAAGTTCTGCAGATCTGGTTGCCTAGAGCTGAGTTCTATAATCTTCCTATATTCGATAACGAATCACCGCAAGCACACTTGATTTCTCTCGAGTCCCTCAGAAACAGTAACTGAGAATGACTTCTGAAGTCCCTTCTCTGATCAACACTTTTGCCCTCTTCCAGATCACCCAGCCACTACACCAAGCCGAGCACTCTTCATCCATAATCGTGCGAAAGGTGCGTCGCGCTGAACTTTTTCAATAAGACAACGAGCACGTGCAAATTCATTGCTCTCTCACTCCAACTTGATTGCAGCCATCCAAATGTCCTCAGTATTAGCGCTGTATTCGAAAATCTATGAAAAGTCACAGAAGAGTAGGCAGCTTCATCGGAAACAGTTATAGGAATCACATTCCATGAAAGTTTCATTGGAATTCATAGGTAACGACGTGTACAGCGCCTCTTTCTACTCCCTACATTCATAGTCTTATGTGAGGATTTTTCCGAAATAACTTATAAATTAGAAAATTTGGTCTTGGATATACCTTGGTAAGGATTTCTAGCTCCAGAGACGTCACTATGTAACCATGTCAATTTTGCATACATCAGCCATAAACCTATGCTTGTGAACGAGAAGTGGTTGCATCGGCAAGAACTACTTCATATTCCACTCTAAATGGCAAACGATTTATGCTTCGGAATTCAACCAATATATGAAGTAAAAAAGTAGGAAAAAAGAACATTTTCGAAATGAGCAGCTGCAAGCCAAGTGCCCTTACGCATTCGATGTTCTGCAAAGTCAGACATAAACCACATGGGCACATGCTAGCGCTCCTAAAAAGAAAGGGCAAATCCACAGCTACAAAATTACTTCCTCGACTGCTACACCTGAGAATTACCATTTTTACCATAATGATATGGTCTTATTTACCACTGAGACTCTAAGCGTCGAAAATCTGATCTACCTAGCCTTAAAAGAAATATTGTCGTACCTGTATTGCAAAAGAGTCTGCATCCTCCAACCACGTTGCTTTTTGTCTTGGTTTTCTGCACCACTATCGCTGACGTGACGGCTCAATCAATCCCATATCAAATCACATATTAACGAGATATCCGAGAAACCCCGCCACAACTGAGCAAGTTGACCCATCTATTTCATGAACCAAACACAGAGCCTAGTGAACACAAGACCTTCAAATTGCTAACATTATGGCTTGACAAGTGAGTGTGCACCGCCTCGTTCGGCGTCAACGGCATCCTTTATCCAATGCTCTCGATTCAACTCAACCATATTTGCAGTTAAGGCTGCTATAGTATATTCCGGATAGAAAGTCGAAAGCAGAATTTTGATATGCAGAACGACTTATAGCACACCATACATGATTGAATTTCGTCATTCCACCACACGGTTGAAACAATGATCGCTAGAATATATCATTTATGCGATACTATCAACCATATCCTTTTCGCGTCGCATTTCCTCCAGACAATCAGCACACAACCAGATCTGAGGATCAGTTCGGTATATGCTCTCAAACTTTGTTAAGGAACTTCACGCGCATTTTCATACGGTTCCAAACGTGCCAAAGCCAACCAAACTCGGTACTCGGACTGAAATACTAACTTTTTTACGTAACCTGTTACCACTATATCATCACTCGATGAGAATTCAACAGCTAATGTTCTTACGAAGATCTAATGATAAAAAAATGACGAGCTGGGAAAAACG
The DNA here is from genome assembly GCA_019055375.1 of Parelaphostrongylus tenuis. Classification (NCBI taxonomy): domain Eukaryota; kingdom Metazoa; phylum Nematoda; class Chromadorea; order Rhabditida; family Metastrongylidae; genus Parelaphostrongylus; species Parelaphostrongylus tenuis. Next base: position 56,402 of record JAHQIW010001106.1, read on the forward strand.
TAAGCTGTACTCAAAGCAGGAATAAATCACCTACTGCATTCTGTTGCACTGGTGAGCAATACGCGTGCATCATCTGATTTTTCCAACTCAGTGGCTGCTATCCAAAGAGGACAGCGGTAAGACTTTGCTCAAGTGCTTCGCGAAACACCTGGAACCTAAAAAAGAATAAGCTCTCAGCGTTGATCAATTTCTATGAAATGCGCCACTCGACTCCATCAGGCACTCTAGAGGTGGCTGAGTGAGTATTTGGTCACTACAGTGACTCGCGGTCGTCCACCGATGTAGCAAATCAGTGATAATATCCTTGCAGAGAAGTCTGGTAAAGGTCGCCAACCCTTCATGGGTGGAAAGCATGCTGAGCCATGGGACACACCAGCGAGCTATTGACCTACGCGTGTATCGCAGAGCACACAACCATTGCGCCACACTCGAGAAAACCACATAGCTTATGACAGCATTGCTAGTAAGTGCCAAAGTAGTGAATGACACGGAACTGCTGGAGCATGAAACAGCTGCAACACGGAACTGCTCATTAAGCTACCATCATCGTTTACAAAAAATCTACAACAGAGCCTATGAATATACAGCGCTGACGGTGCTTCTGCTTTGTCATTCAAAAAATATACAAAATGCATTCTATTACATATCAAGTAGAAAACTTCGCGCTAACTCTTTGGAATCGAGTGGAACATTTTGCTCTAAAAACTATGTCGCTCACCAATGAGTTGAGAACCACAGTAAAATGAACATTTTCAGATGATCCTTGACCGTTGAAGGTGCAACCGTTAGTAAAAACTTTTAAAAATTGGAAATTTAAGCTGCCGTGAATATTGCGCAGCAAACCTATGAAGTGGAAAACAAACAGTAGTTATGTTCAGTGGAGAAAATGGAACCGCATTCAATGCTTCTTCGTAAAAAGTTAATACTAATTTTGAAATGTTGTTATGGGTAAAAAATTCGGATTACTTCAAAACCTCAGAGGCGAGAACCGTACTCACCAAGACACTCCCGGTAGTTCAGATGATTTGTCAGAGACATATACAGGGTTGAGATAGACCATTGAAGAGTTCGTAACCGATACACAGATACAATAATACTTCACTATACGATATTTACAATAACAAATTTTGTTTTGACTGTACATAGTGCGGAGGTTGTGAATTGACGACACTCCATAAACATCCACCTCTGATGAGATACCTGAAAGCTTAATTGAGGGGTAAGGATGTTTGTGCTGAGCACCACATCACTCGTGTTCTCAACGACGACCACTGAACTTTTCCGTATTGGTGCATTTGTAACTTCATAAATCATATTCTCCTATTTTGGGGCAACTCTATGCTTTCATAGCTGTCCATTCTAAGACCCAATTCTGACTCTGCTTCTCGTTGCCATCCCTATTGTTTGCGAATTTTTGGTAACACCTCATTCTTCAGCTGTCTCTCAACTTCTCATTTGAGGTTCTATAGATGTGCTTTACTTAGCTATCAGCTGACCTTCCTCTAACAAAAGATAATTAAGGAACGTTTTTAAACTTGAGATTGTTCTGAAAATGAAAAATTCAACGAACGCAATTTCTGCTCCTTGGAGATTGATTGCCAAGAAGTCTCGCATTGAAAATTGTGCCTCATTCATGTCATTCTTCTTTTCCTGCTTTATTTCATTCATGCCTACTTTTACGGATTTCCTGTCCCAGCTGTGATGTCGGAGCTTTGTTTACCGCAAAAATTTATTTTTGCTAAAGTTAGGCTTCAATGTTGTAGCATTAAAAATAAGAAGGCGGAGAACGAATTCGAGCCGCAAACGCGTTCCTTCACCTCAAATACTGCTTTCTTTGTGCATAGAAACAGCAGACTGTCATGGTACATGGATTCTTGACCGTTACATGGTACGAAACCATCAGGCACCTCTTTTACTAGACAGAAACTTTTATGAGGGCGTTAGTGATCATTCAAAAGCTCGAATCTTGAAGAGCTGCTATTCCTGGTTGATTTTGAAAGCATGCGCTTTTATAATTTTTACGTTTATATTTTGCCAGACATAGCCTTTTTCTTGGCCCATAAACGTTTAAAAATTGTGGATTTCGATGAGTTATGCACTTGTATCTAAGAAGAGCCTTCCTAAAATCCTATAGCATATGAATAGAATTATGTTTTCCAACAGCTGCGTATTTATTATCATCGCATTATATCCCTCTAAACGAAGCTTTTCCTAGCCTATTGTTTGTGATCAATTGGCGTAAGTCTCAGAAGACTCAAAAATGTACTTGGTTTTCAGAATGATTTTTTACAACGTTATAACGGGAAAATTAATGTTGTGTCTCACACGTGGCTCATCATCCTGCAGATTTCGCTATTTCCTTCTTTTTTTTGGTAAATTTCTCCCGCTTCATAGAATTTCCATGATTTTGTACTGAAACCGTGGAAAAAATTTGTTCTATCGTTGAAGGGATTAGCATTTCTTCTTGAAATCATATTGCGGAATAAACCCGCTATTAAGCCTAAATCTAGGCACCACCATATGAACGTATAGAAGAAATTTTCGATTATCAGAGTCATATGTTCTATCTAGCTTTTTTTTTACCAAAGCAGAAAACAGTCTCAAATTTAATAACAAAAACTGCGCTACACATGTGTATTGCATGCCGATCTATGGTCATTCATAAGCTCCGGCCGAAACAGTACGCGGAGTGTTTCAAGCTTAATATTATTCCATGAATGCACAGTAATGGAATGATCTTTCTAGAAAATAAGCACAACGTTGGAATCGTCGAAATCTATGCTAGCAAATGGTCACTTACAGCTTGGAAATTTGGTTATCATTAAATAGCTCGAATCTCTACGATTTCAAAGATTTGTTTGCTTTTAAGAAAATACTTTTCATGATATGCAGCAGTGAAAACAAAATTGTGCTTCACACTCATATGCTCATTTCCTCGGTTGGAGCTTCGATATGGCTCGTCATCAAAGTCTTACTAGTCATTCGATATCCCAAATCTCAGAGATTTGATAGGGTAATTGTTTTTTTAAAAGTTATCTCATAGCGCTGCAAGAGAAAAAAAAGTTGTATTTTACTTTTAAAATAATGCCCTGCCGCTTGGACGTTTATCAAAAAGTCTCCTAACGCGCAGTCCCAGTAAGAATAATATTGTGTCTCACATTTAAGAACTTTAGCTAGGCACACCTTTTCTTTCAGAATTTCAACAATCATTTGATAGTACAGATCTCAGCAATTTCAAATGTATTCTTGGTTTCAAAGAGACTTTTCAATGCGTTATTACAGTCAAAATAATACAAGGTTTCGCGCCCGGAGCCGTGTCGCTCGCGCAGCGCAATTCACGTGTGGCGTACGATGCGCGCCAGGTGTTAAATCCAGTATTCCTCTAGCTGTAGTAAAGTAAAAAAAAAGTTTTTCTGAAACACTAAGCATGTCTTTAAGTTTTGAGATTTGCGCTATCGAATGGTTACTGGAAGGATGGCAGAAAAGCTATGTTCAGAGAAAAACATCTAAATGTGCAGCACAATTCTATTTCTACTGCTACAGCGTTATATGAGATTTCTTTTCAAAAAGCGTGTATACCATAGATCTTCAGATTTAAGTTATCAGTTGATATTTTCAAAGGAGTTGGCTTGACGCAAATGATGCGGAGTCCATCCATATAGCAGTGCACAGTGTGCGTGCCGCATGTGAAGTACAGTCTTAATTTCAGTATTGCAGCTCAATAAAAATATTTTTTGATAAGTCAGAAACATTACAAAATTTAACGAAATTTGTGGCTATTGAATGCTTACTGAATTTTTAAGTAATGCTTTGCTTGGCAAAATGCTTGAGGCTTAAATAAAATTGCGCTGTGACAGCGCAATATGAAGGCATGGTATAAGTAGAATAGACCGTTAGAATTTCGAGACGTAGGATATCGCATGATTGCTAGAATGTCTAGAAAGAGCCAAGAATACGTTTGAGAATATAACGGGTAAGAGAAAACCCATCGAAACTTCTTAGGCGACACATATTTTTGACCAATGGTTTGCATAATGCCAATGTTCCATGCCTTTCATTCAAACACTTTGGTCCTCCACGCAGAATTCTTTTGCTATCCATAAGATCTCAATTTTTTCCTTACAAATGTAAGCTCTCAAAAGATGGAAATAAAAACATGACCGATATAAACTTAGTTATGGTTAGAGTTATCGATGAACTCGCATCGAACACAGAACGCATCATCCTTTTGGTAGGATTACTAATTGTTTTCCAATTTTTGTTCACGGTAATGTTTTTTTGGCCTTGTAAACAAGCTGGGAAAGTTTAAAACTCAAAATTTTTGTTATGATGCCCTTGTACACTTCAATACAATTGACTGATTGCCAAATTCAGTATGCTTGTGTGCTAAAACAGCGTTTTTCCCTGTAACAGACACATATGTGAATCAAAGCATATGAGCAGATAGAAGAAGTCTTGTTCTGTCAAAGTAAAGAATTTCATTTTTTTTGCAAAGCAGAGGAAAAACCTCTATTGAACAACGGAAATCGCTCACTGCTGCGCAAGCCGCTCTGCGTTCACTCGATTTCTGTAGCCGTCCCGCAGGGGTTTGAGGAAAGAGTTTCATTCAAAGAAGTATAAGCGCCTTAAAAGCAAGCGGTGTCCTCAAAATATAAATTCATTTTGAAACACTACAGCTCTGTGAAGAAAAAACTTTTCCAGAAAACAAGCACGCTTAATAGTCTCCAGGGATTTGAGCTTTTAAATCGTTACTGAAAAGCTCTGAAAAGGCTTTGTACAGCAAAAAATTCTCCTTCTCTATTCCGCGCGATTAATGCAAAGGAGTGGCAACATGTTTAGAAAAATTTTATTTCAAATTGACAAGAGAAGATTTCTTGAAGCACATATAAAAATCAACGAGCAATCAAGGCGACGTCGTCCGCGAATGAGTGCCCAGTGTCAAATTTGTTGTTGTATCATACATGATCTGATACAAAAGATGTAGAAATTGTTTCCGATCGAATGTAAAATACTTGGCTGGATTTTTGGGAAACAAAAATGAATATTCCCAAAAACATGGCGAGGCACACAACTAGTCTATTCATAATTTCGCTGCTGTTCACAATCTCGACGGTGTTTGGATGTGGAGTAATGCCTGCAGGTCGAGGTAATGAATAGGATTTGTTATTGGATTCACAAATATTCCCATTCTTGGATGGTTAGATCTCAAATCAGAATGAGCATCTGTAGCACTTCATCATTGCTTAATAACTGTCGTAGTCCGCGCTACCCTTTAGGCATGGTTTTTCTGAATTGCACCAGCACTTCAATAATAAAATCATAAAACTAGGTTATGACTCTCATGAATGTAGAATGACTAAATTTTGCTCGGTGTTCTCTATTACTATTTTTCATGAGCCATAGCCGAATTGGGATCTACTTCTATTTGATGGATACAAAGAGTTTCATGTTTTTCTTTTCAAGAAACCCCATTTACCGTTCTCGCTAATAATTCAACATAACATCTGTCGATGAGGCATCGCCCTCCCATTTTCACATGTTCATATGTTCGTTTTGTGGTAGCGCCCATAGTTAGCACAAAAGTTCACGCCTTCTAAGAACGAAACGTTGAATTTTAATAAGTTCTATTTAAATTGCTTAGAAGCACGTATACGATTCCGCTTTCTAATTTTCATATGAGGATACATGCCATCATATCGTCTGTGATTGGTTGATCGAGTACCCGTAAGAAACACTGGTGTTTTGAAAGGATTCTAACCGCTGAGTAAGAGATTTTTAAACACCGAGACGACGGCAATGGCTTATACTAAGTATAGTAGAATTTATTGAAATTGCTACTTTAAGAATACACGATAAAGCGCATGGAACATCCAGTTAACGCTTCAGAGAATAAGTGTTAACAGTTTTGCATATCTCAAGCGATCACCTACCACAAATGAATAAGGCAAGATTACGAAGTCAAAAAAGAAATAATAAACCCATACGGATTCCTTTCATGCAATTTAATTATATCTTTCCTCACAAGCCGCCATATGGCATTTTTTATTACCAGAAAATCATGGATATCAAATTTGGTACACTTTTTTCCACAGCATTGTTAGATATTATACCCAATCTCTGGTGAATCTTCCTGGATAGACTTTATATTCATAGGGGTGCTGAATGAAAAGCCTACTCAAACCAGGATTAACGCGATTACAAAACACTGTGCAACAAATGCCACATATGACTGAGACTCATATTTACTATGATGTGGTTTATTTCGTTACGGTATCCATCCATTAGGGGACTCCTACGCAGATAGCTGAGAGTGAGGCTTTTGGAATTATGAGTTACTACTGGATGGTTTGAGTCGTCATTGTAAGCTCAGATAGCCTCTCACCCTGCTCATGTCCATTCTAGTCCGTGGGTCCCTATGTGACGTTTCTTCAGACGTTCTTCTAGGTCCAGTTTTGGCGATAAAATCTCCAACAATGGCCTTGAAGAGTGTATGCTCTTCTCTGAAGATTTTCGAGGTCCATATAGAACGCTTTAAGTTCGTCTTCGTCATCGCTTGATGTTGGTGTGTAAGCAGCGAAGATGGTCAAAGCTGGGCATTAAGCCACATCGTTGCAACCATAATCGCCCTATGCGGGTTGTTAGTTGTTCAAAAAATCGATCTTGAAGGTCAAATTCGATATGACGAAGACACCAAACGCCGCCGACACCACTGCTATCGCAATGTTTCAAGAACAGTTTCCTCTCCGGTGTCATAAGCATCGTGAGAAGGACGGCGCTTCCCACCTTGGCCACGCCAATGACGTCTCATCTAATCCTCCTTGCACCAATCAATAGATGTTCTACAGCGGATTTCATGAGCAAGTGTTCTCTCGCGTTGTAGGTACAGATCGTCATTTCAGTCTGTTGTGATTTTGGCAAGCTCGTCTCGGTCCCAAGATTTTAGCAGCCTCTCCGTGCTCGTCCTACCTGGCGCTGCCGGTATCCAGAGGCTCTAACGAAGTCGAGGTAATGAGGCCTTATGTCTATTACTGTTTTTACCATTTAGATACCTAACGTATAGCTTGATAGTCTCCTAAACGTGGTGGTTGGGTTATCACGGGTAGCTTGCCTGTCTCTCGGAGGCACGGCAAGGAGTTTGTATGTTTGAGGCGACTCCTAACCGCCTCCCATGTAATATCCCAGCCGCTTAATTGCATGTTTTGGCCTACTTGGCTCGCTGCAATAGAGTTCTGGTGATTGGAAGCAAGCGGTCGCTTTTGGTTGCGTTGAGTTCTATCCACCCACCTGGGGGCGCGCCACGTGCCCTCGCGACTAACTGGGCGGAATCCCTCAAAAGGGAGATTCATGGTGAACACTTTTCGCAGTTTTTGATCGAGTTTGTATAAGCCCTTGGGCAAAGTACACCGACGGATATAAATAAATGTGCAGTATTGTTCACTAGAGATATCCATTTGGTAGCAGTAATATAGATCAGATTTCAAGCACCCACAACGTACTGATGAGTTTTCTCCAATGTTATCATATTGAAGTTGTAACTAGGGAAAACTCGATGAGGTGATTGGCTTGTTGTCGCAGTCAAGTTTTACTAACATGACTGAGAACGAGAATATAGTGAGCGCTGCTGATAAAGTGTCTGTACAATAAAGCTTCACGATAAACCACCGGCATGTAGTTAGCACCTCTCACTCTAAGAACACAGCGCTCGGAATTTGAACGTATTTTGTAAACAACGCAGAATATGACGTAGTCATTGATTCTGGTTAACTCGTTTAGTCCCATGTGGCACATATATGTGTCACCGCTCATCGGGAGCAGCGCGCGGGCGAGAATTTTTCTATTTGAGGGCCCTGAAATTGGGCAATGGTAATTTCATTTGATAAGTCAAGGTTTTGGTAAAATATTATCGCTGTTAATAATGTAATAGTATAGTAGAGGTGTTTATAAAAGCTTTTCAGTGTATAGAACGTTTTACGTGTTGAGAACTCTCCTACATCTCAACCAGAAAACAACATCGTTGCGGAGGTAAAATAATTTCAACTGGTAGAGCACATCTGAGTGCATGTGGCGCAGTGGTTAGAAGTGCTCTGCGTCACACATGAGGTCAATGGTTCAATCTCGCGCTTATGTTTATTCACCGAACCTCCATCCCTCCGCGGTTGGCAAGCTAACACCAGACAGGCCTTGGACTCGTCTGGTAGGATAAGCAGCACTAATTCGGTTCAGCGAGAGGCCACCAGGAGTCATTGTGAAGGTCAGATTTGAATTCAATCACCTCAAACGAAACAAATATTGAAGCCGAGTGCATGGTGCATCCCTCAGGGGTTGATCAACGCCGTGAGCTCTATCCCTTCATAACACATCTGGTTCCTTTTTATTCTGTCTTTTCAGCCCCCCTGCTTGAGAGATGCAGATTTTGAGCTGTACTCGGTTTAGTGGAAGAACCTCCATATACTGTCCTCCAGCAAGAACAGATACCGTATCGCTTCCGGAGTCGTCGCAACTTACAGCGGATTTGTTTGTATCACAAAGTAAAACTGTGATTCTAAAGTAGTCTTATTTCTAAAAGACTGATTTACTATCAGAGGGACTTCCTTACACACACTTTTTGAGAAACAACGCACAATTTTGCTAATTGTTTACTTTTCAGTGCGAGGGTACTGATTACAACGGTGAACAATATTCATAGTTGTGTGCATGTGGGTATACCATGAGTCAATAGATTAGAGTTCCTCAATAAAAGTATAGACATTCCAACACCTAAAGTGCACTAGTGTCAGGTTACTGTAACGAACATTGCAACTGACTATTTTACTCCTCGTTCAAGAGCTATGTAATTTGACAATGCATTTTAAGCCTTTTAATACTCGTTATGAGAAAGTATACAGTGTAAGACACGTGTTGCGGGCCTTTCAGCCTCAGCAGATGCACGGTACCTTTCGTTCAGTCCTCGGGGATCTGTTCCTATATAGAGGGATCGACAACGAACTTTCTACACCCCGACGTATGATGAAACAATCACTGTGGCGTTTTTCCAAAGTGTCAAGTGTGATTTTGTCGATTGTATCATGTTCCGTGGAACTGACGAGGCTAAACGGAACACGTGTCTTCCACTGTGTAAGTGCCAGAAATGGGCTTCATGAAAGGCTTAAAATACTATTGCCATATCGGTTTATTGTTAAGCCTTCTCAATAGAATCGCATGGCACCCCAATGTGCAATATCATTTTTGATGAGCATTTATTGCTTTTGTAGTTCTATTGGGCATGTGTCAACCAAAACTAATGAACCAGTATGGTTATAGGAAGTGTTAATGAAGGCGTAGTGCGGTGGATTAAGTGAATTAGATTTTATGTAAACAGGCACGGTACTCATAAGCACTATGTACGTACATACATGCACGTGTAGGCACTCTCGTACACGCACACACACCATACACACTCATGCTTGTCAAACTAATCTTTTTATTCCGATAAGAAGAGAAACCGGTAAAACATGAGAGATTGGTGAAAACGGAGTAATGAGAACTCATATAGTAGCTATTCAGCGGAAGAACTACTGCTTTTTCTCATCTCTTATGCTTGTAGTTACTATCATTTACCTAGCTGCAGGTAATCACTATGGTTATTCGTTGCAAGTGAGTCACAACAGTCGGGCCGTGTTTCTCACACAAGCTGTCCGATGCATTGCGCAGCAATAACCAGTATCTGTTTCCAAACACCATCCGATAGTGTGTCCACGCAACACAAAGACTTGTGCCTTACAGTTGGCAAACCAAGAAATGTTTCCCACAAATCTCGGCAGTCTTGTGCTTTACAGCTATTCACAGTCTAAACCGAAACAGAATCGTGAGAAAGAGTCACGACCCAGCAGTTCCACTCCCCTACAAACGCTAATTGGGGCTCGGCTGCGACATCCACCTTGCTTGGCTCTAGAATATCCTGGTCATATCGCATTGTAAAAGAGCGCATGTAGAGCGAAGTGGTTACAGGTGCTCTGCGTCGCACACGATCGGTTCGATCTCGCGCTCATGGTTCACCAAGCCATCCATCCCTCTGGGGTCGGTAAGCTGGTACCAGACAGGTCTCGGACTCGTCTGGGAGGAGAAGCAGCACTGACTTGGTACAGCGGGAGGCCACCGCGAGGTCACTGTAAAGGTCAGATATGCATTCAATCACCTCAGCAAAGTTAAAAATTGAAGACGAATGCACGGACGCATCCGTAAATGATTGATCAACGCCAGAGAGCTTTATACTTTATCCTTTATCGCACTGTAGTTCACGTCGATGTATATTGCCTACGTGTAAAGTCACACCTTCTTATAATTTCTAGCCCCTCTCCGTCATTTAGATAACTGAGGTTTGGGAAATCGAACAACTCGGCTTACATCTTTTGCATCATCATGAACTGTTAACATTGCGTTACATCTCGCAATTGTTGTTTCTTCAGTGCAAGTATGTTGTGATTGTTACTTGCTAAAGGTCATTCGCTACGGCGATGAATATGGTTCGTTGGTCTTAGGATCGATATTGTTAGCAAGCAAACGTATAGTTAGAGATCCTCGTGGCGGGAATAATAGATAAATTGAGTGACTCACTCCGCACACAACACCCACTAACTCGGGAATAGGTGACAAAGCCTAACTACTCTTGTGCAGTCGTCATTAAAAGCTAAACTAATCGAAGCGCTCTCCCGTTGAAAAACCAATATAAACAATATGTCTACTCATTGAAAAGACAGTGGAAAAGGGAGCACATAATAAAACATACGCAGTGATATAAAGACATATATACACACATGCACATATCGATGCAAACATACACACGTAAACGCAGCATTAAATATGAAATAGCTTCAAAAGTGTAGTTCATGTGACAACCAGTACTGCTGATCGCGGCTCGGCTTGATCTCCACTTGAGCAACTTAATGGAGCACGTATTAAAAGCGCTATCTTGAAATTTATTCTGTGTCCGATGTGAGTGAGAATCTGGATTTGGTATTTTTTCAGTGAACTATTAGAGATGTTCGACCAACCGGCTTGTGGGCAGCTTGATCTTCCCACCATCTGAAGAACGAGATTCGCAGAAACGTCAGCTGTTTGAATAATTTATGTCTTAAAAATCTCGTGCCTTGACTCGAAAAGAAAGACAAGCAACTATTTGATAGAACACTCACAGTAGCATTCCGCGTCACGATATTCTTATGTTGATTCTAACAGTTTTCGTACTTTCTTGTGAGTTCCTCATTTCAGAATTCTTTCTCCTCTGATCCAGCGATCGAACGTTATGCTCAATTCTGAAGGAATAGCATCCCATGATAGAAAAATATCTATCTGCATAATTTTAGACATTGACGAGAACAGTGTAATGTTTAAAAAAAAGTTGTCATACATTTAGCAAGGGTAAAGCATTTTGTTTTCATAGTGTCACCGCGCGCTCCTAATTTGACCCATTTGACTGCATTTATTCTCTTCTTTTCGTTATCTACACAAAATAATGCAGTCAAATCAGTGAACCCTCATAAAGAAGTTCACCGCACTCTTCTGTTGGGAGAACGCGGTTTGTCGAGCTTCCGAACAGGTTAGGCCAGTCTCGTTATGAGATATGTTCAAGTGCCATCACAGTCGTCTTGATTTGCGTTGACTCTGAGTGGAAAGTGGAGAAACTATTTTTTGGACCTTATCACCAAATACTGCTGAAAAGAAGAATATGTCATTGCAAGATTTAACCTTAGATTAGTCCACAGATTGAAAGCAAGAGAATACAGTGCTAGTCGAATATAAAAACATAAGTCTAATTCCATTGTGGGTAGATAGAATCGATGACAGTTATGAGCGTTGTTCGTTCTTCTCAGAATACAGAATTACTGTCATGCTCGTGACTCCATTTAGAGCAAAAGAAGGAATTGGCTTCCTTTAATGATTTGCGGATCGTCTACTGTTTAACAAAAATACTGTCTATCCCGTACATGCCTTGCTACAACTTTGTGAATGGTGGAGAGATGGAAGGCATATCCTCTCGCGCAATGTCGGTCGTGGTGTGGTCTATTTTGAACACAGTAACGCACACGAGGACTAATCCGCAAATTCAAACTCGCTGTCATTCTGCGAATGCAGGCAGTTGACTCTAGCCGCGAATACGTCCGCCCATCTTTTGAGTAATCGTCCAAGACGACGCTTGCATTCTCCTGGAGTCCACTTCACTGTTCTTACCATGTCACGGTCACGTGATCTTCTTATTATGTGATCGTTCCATCTGCATTTTTCTGCCAATGTGTGCATTGCTAGATCTCAGTTCAAGCGCAAACATGTCGTATGAAGATTTCTTGATGTGGTTGAGGTATTAAACCACGTTTGTGCTGCATGACAGTGAACTGTGAATACTGCTTAATTGGAAAAGTGAGCACGGAGATTAGTTGTTTTTGACCAGTGGCCTTTTTGAGAGACTCGAACGCTGCGCGATGCTGATTATTCTTTTTCTGCCTAACTCCTGCTGCATGATGTTCCCCATTCAGTGAAGGTTCAAGCTACACGCACGAGACGGTTTCCTTAATCAGAACACAATCCATTTCGATTTGTTCAACTTGCGCCATGAATTCCCTATTAACTAGCCTTTGTGCTGTATATGCAAAGTCCACTCTTTCTTCCCGATTAGTTTATGTCACTGAGCATTCTTTGGAAGAGATTTTCGCTGCTGATAGCTTTCTTCAACTTGTTGTAAAATGCGTCTAGTTAGCTCTCATCGGGTGTACAATTCTTAAGTACTATGAGGCGATTACGACTTTTTTGACGCGAAATATGGAAACGAAGAACAGCTAAGTGGGATGATAGGCTTTATACAAGGTGAATAAACAGGAGACATATGGGTCTACGACAAAGTTGACGCATTCAACATTTCGAAGTGGAAACTTCGTTCCACGAATGACAAGAGTTCTGCCGTCTTATGGTCTTATGTCGATTTTCCCACATTTTGTTTCCTGTAGGGAGATCGCACAGATTTGGATTTGACCATTTTCTGCCTTTATCGATATGGAGAGATGAGGAGTTTTAGGTTATAAATAAAGGAGGTCATACATGTCCTCAAAGTTCTATATAGACTCTGTTAATGAAGACAAGTAATTAGCAGTTCTTCACTCCCTTGGGCTTCAACGAGAGAAATTTCTCATGAATATAGTCAACGACAGCCATAGAGCACATCAACATTCCCAAATAGTGCGAAACTCATGTACTGTCATTTGTAAATGGTGGCATAACGATCGACCTCAATAAGTAGCGTCTGATCAGCACATCGAGCGTGTTGTATAATATTACCATGGAAGTTATTCTGGAACTCATTCTTGAAGCTGGACAAAACCAACTTGCAAAATAACGGATACGTAAGTGCATGGATTACTTCCGATTACCTTCAAGAATTATAGAGATTTCTAAGTAATATCATGACAAACCCAATTATGAGGAAGCCTGGTGTAAGGGGAATGGACCGAATCTGGTGGATCGACCACTGGGTAGACCATCACTTACATGATTCTTGGATTTCTCTGAGTGTGTATAACAAATGGAATACAACTCGATGGAAGACAGCGAGCAGCGTGAGCCGAGCTTAAACCTTTGTGAGAGACCGCTGGCCAATTTCATTATCCTAACACATCTACTTATTTGACGCTACAGTCCCACTTTTGCAGTATGTGGCGGGGACATGTGCCAGTACTTCTCAATAAAACTACGTCTTTTGGAACACTTTCAATATTGAGCCCAGGTTTCGCAGTTCACATCTTGGAAGGGATGCCCTGTTCTCGAAGCAGATTAAAATATGCATCAGCAGCAAAACAAGTCTGATGGGGGGAGGGGGTTTATAACGAGGTGGGACGATGACTGGAGAATGAAAGAACAACGAGTGAATTTAGAAAAGTCTAAGGATCTTTGAAGCCACACAGATGTGCCACATCTGAACGTTCCAGATAGCTAAATTCACACTCCAAATCATTTTCAGACCTCTGAAAGGCATGCAACAATAGGATACGAGTCCGACCACCTCCATAAATGGTAACTGAAGGCTGCGAACCAAATGGAGATGCCGAAACCTGAACGAATCCTGAGCAGGTTACCTAAGTGTGGTGCACATTGCCATCACTCAGTCAGTCGAAGCGAGAAATCATAACGTGCGGTACGTATCACAATTGTTCTATTCGCAACTATAGCACTTCAGAGCTATGTTTACAGTCCCTTGAGCCCTTTTTGAACGTCCTTTCCCATTTTGTGAGCCGTACAATAGAATGATGATCTGAATTCACTTCACTGCGTCAAAGTTTGTTACTAATACCAAGTTAACACTGGCTTCAGTGCGTCGCTGTATCTCGTTTGGCGACTTAGGATTAATCACGGCAACCGCGTATAATTTAAAGTTGCCGTTGCAATGTCTTAGTTGCACGGTAGCAAATTCTTGTAAGACCACAGGCGCCGGGGACAGCATAGCCCCAGAATGTACTAGCAAGGCTATCCAAGAATTTCATGTAAAACTACTCCTCGAAAAATATCGAGCATGTCGTTAAAAGCGAGACTACCGACTTCTCAGACCGCAAGCGAACTCGACGATGATTCAACATTCCACAGTAATTATTAATACGAATATCATGACCCACACATACGGGTTTGGGTTATCTAAATGGGCTCTGTGTTTTGCAACTATAAAGAGCTAAAGCGATCGAAAGTGTCTGAAAGAGCGGATCCAATTACTGGCAAAGTTTAGAGTAGAAAAAAATAGTTAATACGGAAGCCACAGATCATGACGCTCCCCTACAGTGCTTGTGCTTCTCTTGCATCCGTTCTATCGAGTGCTAGCAAAGTTATGAGCAGTTATGGAGCTTATTCACATATACATTATGCTATGTTCACATTTGGCTCAAGATTATTCAAAATGGCTGTGATGCGGAAACGCGGGAGTCTGCTTGTGGGACGATCCGACTTAATCACACTTTGCATAGACTAAAATAAGTGGCGAGAGCATAGTCTGTGAAGATAAACCTCAAACAATGATGATACTTACTTACTTACTAATGGATACTTAACGCATCGGTTTTTACTGTTGTGCGGACCCCACACAGTCCATTCGTTCCTTTGCTGCGCGACAGTCGTCCAGATGGTGGCTCAATTCTGAGCATGGCGGCTGCTGCGGGTGTCATGCCGTGATCGGAAAGATATCGAGAGCTGCAAGTATAACCTCTTCATGATTCTTTTAACGAACGCGTCCGCCCTCATGCAACGTGTATCGTCCTTGAGGACCGCTACATTGCCGTGGTATCCACTCTACAGTTCTTTTCGTCCATACTATCGCCTGTTGTTCCTCAGAACTTGACCGGCCTATCCGTGTTTCGCTGTAGATGTATAAACCTCTGGGTCACGAGGATGGGATAGACCTTGAAGATCTGAGTGCTTACACTGTTACGTTTTCTGCAGAATACGTTAAACTTATGTCGGTGGAGAGTAATATATATCGGGAGAAGTGGAATAGTAGTCGA
>JAHQIW010001107.1:0-69018 GCA_019055375.1 Parelaphostrongylus tenuis
TTCTGAAGAAGGCGAACTTTCGAAACGTCAGCTGTTGAAAATGATCAATGCGACACCTCGTCTTTGGCCTAAAGAAGAATGCTGGAATTCTTGGAAATCTCATGTTATTTTGATATATCACGATATCCTTTACTCGTTGTAAGCTTGATATACGTGTCTTGTATAGAGAAAAAACGCTGGTTTCTACCCAATCGTACTGAATTTGGCAATCAATCAATTGTGTTGTATTGTGCGTAAAATATCACATCAAAAATCTTTACTTTTGATCTTCCCTAATTTTATACAGGTTCCAAGAGTCATCATAGTGATTAAAAATTAGAAAATAATGAGTAATCTACCAAAATTGATGTTGCATGCTGTGTGCGAAATCAGTTCATCACAAACTTTGGCTATAACTAAGTTTGAATCAGTTGTTCGTGTATTTCCAATTACTCAAGGTTGACCTATATGAGGAGAAGTTGAGAACTTATTGTCAGTGGAAGAATTCTGAGCGTGGAGAACGTGTTTAAGTAAAAACTTGGAACATCGGCATTATGCAAACTGTTAGTCAGAAATATGTGTCTCAAAAGGAGTACTCAGCAGTTTCTCTTATCCGCACTCATACTCAAGAATACGTATTTCCTGCTCTTTCTAGACATTGTAGTAATCATTCGATAGCTTGAATTTCAAGACTTTGAACGATGTGTTCTATTTTTGGATGGCCTTTATATTATTATGTTGTAACGGTGAAAAATAAAACTATATTTTACACTCGACCACTTTTCGCTAAACAAAGCTTTTTTGTAAAAATTTCAGTTTTTCGTTAGCATAAGTTTTGTCGAATTTTCAAGCGCTTTTGATTTTCCCAAAAAAATAATTTTTTGTTGCGCTGCCAGCACTGAAATTAACATTGCATTACAAAATCGACGTGCATAATTTGCTCAGGTATGTGTGTAGATTTTGCAATATTACCATCAAGTTATTGCCCACCAATAACCAGTCGCTAGCTTAGATCGCAAGATTTCAATGGTGTGCTTGGTTTTTGAGGAGATATCTCTTATCGCGCTGTCACTACGGATAAAACTGTTGCACATTTAGGTAGTTTTCGCTGAACACAGCATTTTCTCTCAGACTTTCAGTAACCATTCGATAGACAAATCTCAGCGACCTCAACTATATGCAATGAGTTTTTCAAGAAGAAACTTCCTAGTGCTTTGTTACACCTAAGAGATTATGAGGTTTCGCACTCGGCGGGCATCGAACGCCGTGTGAATTGCGCTGCGCAATTGACACAGCTCCAAATACGAGACTCAATATTCTTTTAGCAACAACAACCACTAAGAATCTTTTTCAAACTACAATATCATTGATGCCGTTGAGACTTGTGCATTCGAATGTTTATTGAAAAGTCTGAATAGAAAGCTCTACGCTATTCTACAAATATACCACTTAGACTTCTATCAGAGGTGTTTAGTCGTAGAAGACGTGCTTCAAAGCTATGTTCGCACAATACGGGCAATAAAAATGGACAATAAAGCTTGAAAGTTAGTTTATCTACAAAGATATAGTATTACCATTATAAAAGGAAGATTTTCAGACGAGTGGTTGCTCTTTAGCATCAAAAGCCTTTATAAAAGTTGATTCGTAATTTCTATTCTTTATGTAATGATAAGGTACCTCTGGCGTATAATCTTTATCTATAATTACCAATAAATCACTTATGAGGTCTTACCGGCGGACTAAGTATTTTAAGCCTGAAATGCAATCTTCTTTTCGCTCTCAGTGCGTATCATGACACTTGTTTAGAGAAACCAACTGCATTATTAAAGTATTCGGAATCTGACTATCGAATGGCTAGCGAAACTTTGCTGAAGAGCCATGTTGAAGCTCCAGATAGGCAAATGAAGCAAACTGAGTGTGAAACATATTTCATTTTCGCTGCTACAACGTATAACAGAGTTTTTTTTGTTCAAAACCAAACAAGTCGCTGAGCTGTACTGATTTGAGCTTTTGAATGACTACCAAATATCTGAGAGAAAACTCTTGCTCAGCGAAGGAAGGCCTTCAAATAATCGTGTATCATATTTGATACACGTCGTCCCTTAGGGGTTAGTGCCTCCGATACATTTCCGTTATACGCACTCTGTCAATCCCTTGGGAACAACCAGTTTAATCTTTCTCAAAGAGTTTCATAAGGTCACTCGATAGCTTGAATCGCAGTATTTTCGATAGTGCATTTCATTTCTCGAGTGGCCTTTTTTTGCGGTGTGGCTCAGGTGGGTGCGCCCCTCACTCATACTTTTTTGACGCATTTTGCTGCACTGAATGAAAGTTCTCCTTCATAACGGCTTACATAGTCAACTAAGATAGTCAAATAAAACACTTAAACCATAAAGGCGTTAATCAAATGCATACGGAACCTTAGTTTAGAGTCATACTCAATCAATGCTTGTATCAGCTTTCCAAGCCATTGTCTGTTTAGAAAACTTTTTTACCATCGAAACCATTTTCGCTGAAATAACACGCGTCCCACGAATCTAAGAGTCGATTTTATTGATCGAAAAATCAAGTCAACTACGTTCAGTTTAGTAGACCAGTTGCATCGTACATCAACCAATTCTTTGCTGTGCACATTGATTAGAAAATATATGAAAAAACTACATTTGTGTTCCTGACAATTATTTTTGAGCTATGCATGTGGTCTGCTAAGGGTGCCTATGCAGTGCAATACAAGTGTCTTGTGGCCTTGCAGCCTCGTCAGCTACACGATGCCTTTCGCCTATCCAGTCCCTCTTGAGGAGAGCCCCTTACATAGAGGAACCAGCAGACGTAATATTTGTACTTGCCATCAAGTAATAAAAGTTATCAAATGGGCAGTGAGGTGCACTCGATTGCTCTTGGATGGTAATCGTGAAATATGATACCACTTGTTTCGAGTGTTTTCTTGAGACTGCGCTCAGATTTTGATATGCCTGATAATTATTTTTGAGCCATGAATATGTTGTGTTATGGGCACGTTTCCATTATATGAGGGGGTTTTCCTCAAGAGGGATTGGCTCAGAGGAAAGGCACCGTGCAATTAACGAGGTTGCGAGGGCAAAACGTCTGTTGCACTCTGTAAGTGTTCATCACAAGCCACTTGCATGACTCAGATATAATGTTCTCTAGAAAAAACAAAAACAAGGAAAAAAACAAACAAATAGTACTACATATTTTTATTTCCAAATTTTTAGATCAGACTAGATGTTAGATATAATTTCGTATGGGTAGGTTTTTGAATTTAGATCTCAATTGAGATTTTAGTCGCAGTTCTAGAAAACAGAGCAATCTCCTCATTGGATCTGTGTAGCTTTCACAAATCTATATACTTAAGAGAATTGAGTGATGAGCAAAAACATTCAAAACAAATGCAAACGTTTTTGCTCACCACTCAATTCTCTTAAGTAATAGAAAAACACCATAACCATGCGAAATGCATTGGAAAAATACTATTAATGTCGAGTATTAGTAAATAGAGTAGCTGTCAGCTCAACTGGGTGTACAAAGCGAAATCGCAAACCCGACCAAACCTGTCAAAAGTTGGTGGCTGATAGCTAAAATTGAGATGTTGAAGAATGAGTAGTACGGGCAAATGTGCCTCACTGGTGTAGTGGTAGAGCACGCGTCCCCGGATAGGATGAAACGTGGGTTCGATTCCCGCCTGAGGCCGCGTTTTGCTCACCACTCAATTCTCGTAAGTATATAGGAAAACACCATAACAATGCGAAATGCATTGGAAAAATACTATTAATTTTACAAATCTATCAAAATCTTATCAGTTTTTACTGAGTACTTTTGGAATTTCCCTGTAGAGTAGTCACTGATTCTTGCGCTTTACATATGTAAGTTGTCAAATTTTTATTTCTGGATATTAAATAAAATCATTAACTGTTATTCAGATACTTTTTCCTCTTTCTTCGAGAAGGACGAGGTCTTTCCATTTTTTCGCTTTGTTGTAAAGTAGACTTGCTTCGTTTAGAACCTTTGGCAGTAGAGGATGTGATAGATATAGAGGGTGGTGTGATAGAAAGCCGTTGGCCTTGAGCCACATGCTTCACATTCGTTGCATTCACTACCACCTGAAACTAGACTTTTTTGAATAAAAATTTTTACACAGACGACAATTGAGGAAGCTGAGTGGGCTTATTTTTGTGTGCAGAAAAAGCCTAGTCCAGGTGGCCAATTTGGAGATAATCTGTCCACAGATGCTTGTAAAAGGCACACTTTATTCTAAATCTTCACAATATCCAGAGAGAAGCGCTTTCTTAGCACAAATTCAAGAGGACATGTTGCAACTCAAAGAAACTACAATGAAGACTTGTGGTCAATTTTCCAGGAAGGTTTTGAAAGTTATCTATAAAATAGGCTTTACCAACCTTATTATTCTCTTCACCGATTTCTCTACACGACGATGCAGGCTGTGGTGTTCCAGCAGTAAGTTTCTATAACATTGCTATGAACTAATACTTTCAAAGAATGAGGGTTTGTAAGTGAGCTTTGCTCAAGCAATTTCGCAACAATGTCTTTCTTTGTGGCTTAACAAAGCTGAATAGGATCGAAATATGTGAAAAGAGAAAGAAAAGGTTAAGTTTCTAGGTAAAGAACGTATTATGCTGCCGTTTTGACATCTCAAAAATTGATGCAGTGTTTCAATCATTTTGTAAAGTTTTGCCCTTTTTCAATTTTGATACCAAAGCATACTTCGCTCATTGCTTTTCATCAACGTTTCTACTCATTTGTTGGCATTCGCTTTGGTTATAAAGGAAAATTTTTATGCAGAATAGGTTGAGTCATTCATTTGTACGAATTTGATACAAAAAGTCTTTGGAAATTGCTCGCGATGTCGATGTCAGGTCAGGTAGGCAGTAAAGACAGCATTAGTTTGTTATTATGCTGGCTTCGAATGCTTCGTGATCTATTTGAGAACTTTGATGAAGGGAATTCCATCCACCTATTGACTTCAATGCCAAAACCTTGAAGGCAATGATAATAGCAGAACGGCAAGCAGACGATTCGAGAGACTTCCGAAAAATGTGTGTGTACAAAATGAGAATATATATTCGATGTTTGATACTTGAACGGTCCGTCTTCACAATAGTGTGGGCCCCAGCATATGGAAACTGTACTGATTAGCTGTTTTGTTTCCTGAAGTCCAGAAGTGGGCCTAACAGGGATTTCTTTAGGTCGTCACCTCGCCACACCAGAGCAGTCGCCGGCCCTCAAGGATCAGAGGGAGACTACCATTATGCGACTTATAGCTACCAAGACGGCAATTATTCTTGGTACGGATTTCTCTTAGCTGAGCTTTCCATGTGGAAACGTCAGAATTCTTCACAGCTTGAGTGGCCCTGCTAGGGGGTTGAACGTCCCGGTGTACTTTGCAGTCCGTTACCCAAGAACACCTCCAAGCCACGATGAGGCTATAAACCGTTAAAAGGTTGGGACTATATAGACCTAATTAATTTAGAAAAGATTTCACGAAAGAAATAATGCGCCCTGAATAGCTGAACCTCAGATGTTGTGACTTGACATAAGACGATTAAATGTATACGATTCAACTATACGGTTCGACAATGCTGCTTGATTGCTCAAACCTTTATAGTTCCATTTTGTATTCGATGAATGAATTTTTCCTTGGGAGCAGTCGGCGCTACCACATCATCTTTAACGGTACTAAATTGGCATGAATATTCATGTGATGAAGTTCATTTGCTAAGGAATGTTCTTCAGTAAAGTCAGCTTAACTTACTGTATGCAATATTTCCGTAAGACTTTCGCAATGCTGATCATTTTTGGTCTTTTCGTGGGGGAATGAGACCAGCACTTTTTCATTATCTGTGAAAGAAATCTATTTTTTCCTAACATAGTTTATCAGAAAAGCTATGATTGGAATAGCTAGAGATTTTGTGAGGTTTATTCCCACTATGAAGGTGGAAAGGGAGATAGCGTAGTGGTTAATGCTACAGATTATCGGAAACTTGTGAGAGAGCAGCAAGGGGCTGATTCGACTCCCACACCGACGCTCTTCTGAAATAACCTACGTAATCGGTCTAATTGGCCATCTTTGAGGCAGGTAAGCTTGGCTCGAACAGTTTTCACGAAGTTCATGAAGAAGATGTCAATCCTCATGCATCAGGCGATGCAATATGTGAAATGTTCGAAGACCGTTGGGAAGATCAATATGAAGAAAGAAATCGTAGGACAGAAATACTGGGATCCGCGTGGTAAAATGTGGTAACGTGATGCGAGAATGAAATCAAAAAGAATAAAATTCTCTTAGTTTTTATTTCGAATGGAAGTGGTCGATAAAGCAACTTTGAGAGAACTATTTCGCTAGGGTTGTTTGATAAAAATTCAGTTTCTTATCATTTGAAGGAATAAAATTCAAGAAGAGTTCAGACTAATCCAATCTGAATCTTCCACAATCCTACGACTGCATGATCGATCATGCAGTAAAATCTGATGAGTTCGCGAATCTACTCTGCAGGTTGCAGCAATATCGGAGTTATTCTACATTTTGTAGTAATACAACGGCGATAAATTCGTATCGGCACAACATCGTTTGTGGAAAGTATTTCTTTGTGAGTTATAAAAAGTCTGAAGAATATTGCTGTCAGGTAGAATTCTTTGAAATACCTGCCTTCTGCTGAGTTGCGTGACCATAGTAAATCAGACTGTTCAAATTTCTACAGTTCTTTTATTTCACAATACATCCTTTTAAGTCACTTACTATTAGAATTTCTGGATAATTGCTCAGTTGCGGAACATTTGGCCGAAAATTTGGTTCGTTAATCTATAATGTTTTGTATCTGTCTAAGCACAGAGAATATCTCAAACTGCCATATAGCCATACTTTTTTCTGATTTGGGCGTTAGGTATGCCATGAAACGGCTTCTTACCATCGTTGTAGATCTCAGACATCAGCATACCGTACGACCATACGTCGCTTTCACGCAAGTAAATGAACTGGAGTAACACTTCAGGAGCTTGCCTGGAACATGAGACCTCATTGTTTTGCTATCGGAAATTCCGAGGAGAACGGAACCATTAGTTGGTCATATTCTGAGCGTAAGACTCGGCTTGAAAGGAATTTATTATCAGCTAACTGAGATGAAATAAAGGTATGAAGCAGCTACATATCTGCTCAGTGACTGGTTAGTTCTTCTATTTCCTCAATGAGATATAGTTCCACGCTTAGGTGGACGGAAACGTCACACATTTTACTCTGTTGCTAATCGTATTGGAGATAATGCACACTTAAGCTATACACTGCCGAACAGGGCAACTTGATGCCCTTGCTCTCTTGCGCAAGTGAAACACGAATCTGTTAATCAAGGAAAATTTTTAACTCAGACTGCTCATCGGACCAATGATCACATTCAAATTGCAGGGTACCTCTAACCCTTCTGAGTTTTATGCATTGCTGGAAAAGATTTCAGGTTTAGTATATCCCTGAAACCACTTATGAAGACTGATACAATCTTGTCAGCAATCAATCGGTTTTCATCTGTGTTTTGTATGCTCCCAATCTGGATGGAAATACGTCATTGCATATTGCTTGTCCATGTGGAATCGAACTACCAAGCTAAGTAGATAATGGTCGAAAATCGAGGTTTGTGATTGCGCATGAGTTATCGTCACTGCATTTCATAATACGTGCACATGTTAAAAAAACACTGATATAGAATTTAACGGCGATCACTGGATAAGAATAGTAGGTAATAATACTTGTTCAGAAGTACTAAAGTTACAAAGGAGGCACCGTGGCCGACTGATCATAATGCCCTCCGCGGAGTGCGTGAGACCAAACCCCACTCTCCAACAATCTCCGGCAGTCAGACGAACACCCGCTGGAACACCACAGCCATGCTACCCTCGAGATTGTAAGAAGATGCGCTCAGTTAGTAATCAATGACGTTCAAGAAAAAGAAGAAAGATCGATTGGACGCTAGAAATTCTAGGATCCGCACAGTTTAAAAAAATACTGTGAAGATGCATCAATAAAGTGTCACAAAGTTACAAAAACTCAAGACTTGTTGTTTTTTTGAATTTCTGAAACCCCATTATAGATATACTATATAAGGAAAGCACACTAAGGGGCATTCATGGCATGAATATCTGCTTAAACCTCGGTTTTCCTTCGTTTGAAGAGTTGTGCGCTCATAGCACATTGCCCAGAAATGCATGCGACACCCATGGTCTTTCGTCCAATCCTGACACCAGACATGACACATTATTTAGGCTCGGATAACTGTATCAGACTTGTCCGAGTGGATGAAAACGTTCACTAGATACTTTTGTAGTTTTAGACTCATAAGCCAAGTATGTTAATAAATTTCGGACGCAAGGCGCATGGACGAACTCCGGGGTCTTGAACTTTTATTCAGTACCCTTTTGTTCGAGAGCGATAGAGATTTCAACTTAGAAGAAATAACGTGATTGTTCCGCATTTTGGACATCTTATGTTCTGGTGAAATCCTACATACAGCGACATTAATGTAGAAGTCAAATTTTCACAACTCATCCACTGAGCCCTTCATTTGGTTCCAAAGTCTTCTTGCAGTTATAGCATAATGGTGTTCGTTTTCTTTTTTTCTATATTTCAGTGACATCTCTATTAAATTGAGGATATTGTCTCGTAAATTTACTTAAAACTAACCAACGTATCGGTACTTTATCACGCTGTGTCAACTTTATCCGTCTGCCATGTGCTGCCATTCCAAAGTCGGATAGTTTTATCATACGATTATCATTCGTAACAAAGCAATTACGAGCTGCCACATCCCTTAAATTTCCATCTGACTGTTGATTCACTTATTTCATTTGCAGTGATTTCGATTTATATAAAACTTTCTCAAATCGTTTCATCACAATAATTTTGCATATTCGTGATTACGGACTGATCCATTGTGTCGAATTGCGATGATTAGGGAACTATCGTGGTTTTCACGATTTTTCATGCTAAGCAACTCGTCTTGTCTAAGAGCTCATACAAGAGCAAACCAGTTCAATACGTCACCACCGTTTCGATAGAAATCTAGCCGCAATGTGGCAAGCTCTCTGCAATCTAGAATGGTGGACTCACTGTGATAACTTGAGAAAACGGTAGGAATCTGCGTGATTCTTTGAGAATACGGGCTTTTCAATCGTTCAAACACCAACTAATGAATGAATTACTGTCAAAATGTGCTACCATCGACTCACCTATGCATGCAGTTATTAGAATGCAAATAAGTAAGACCAGCAGCGATATCATAGCAAAAGCTTGCTTTCACTAACGGTATTAACTGGAAAGAAATAGCTCAAAGGGGAGTTTTCAGGTTATCAAAGTCATGTTATTGCCGGCAAAAATGTAAGCATACCGTTTTCTTTTTCAAATATGAATCTAGGCCCCCTCCACTGACCAATTCCATTACGACCATAACATCACGATCGGTGAACACCATACCGTGAAGTTTCACCAAGTTCATGAAAGAAAATGTTTTTGAAATCTTTAACTGTGCTAAAAAATTGGAATATTGGTGGAGAATTACGATAGTAGTTGTTTCTTTACTAAGTTTGATGCTCTGTCATCAGCTGCCTCTACTTCTTGCGCAATGTGAATTACGATTACTTGGTGGTAGATTATCAAACTTTTCCACAGGCATATGATGTTCGTTCCCACGAGTTGCTTAGATTTTTATAGATTGGAACTCTGCATATCTTACTATCGACACTCACTGAAAAAACGAAAATTCTCGTTTACCTATGGTTATATAACGCGCATAAGACGCGCTTCTTGGTGAAACATTTCAATTTGAGCCTTAGTGTTGGAGTTGACCTTCATCTGAATAAATGAGATTAAACTACTCTGACATTGAAGAGGTGGCGTTCGAGATTCTCTCCTAAACTTACTAGTTTCACAGCTACATCCACACTTTCCTCAGTCTTCGCTTTCAACTTCCCTCTCCATACTTCTCCATATTCTCCTTCACCAGTTTTCTTTTCCAGGCTGATATTTTCTCGCTCAAGTTCCCATGCATGAAAAGCAACACAATCAATGATTTTATCTATGCTTCCATTTGCTGGTTTAAATTCACAGCGTACACTGGTGAAAATTGTCCGGGTTTACTTCCATGGAAATGCATACAACAAACATGCTGTGATTTATCTGCTAGAAAAAATTTCGGACTCCTCTCACGAACAACAATCTCTGTAGTGTCTTTGGAATCTCTGCATTGCTCACTGAGATTACAGTCTTGTCGCAATAACTATTGTAAATAACGACTTGTAAAAAAATTGTTTCTCTCTAACGGTATCTAATGAAGCATCCATGTTAGCGAAAGCTATCAAATATATAAGTGATATTGGACATATGTCTTGCAGAATCGGTTCAAAAAAACATCAAAATACTCGTGAATACGAAGTTCCACAGATGTGCGAAGGTTTAGATGGGCTTTACACGAAAACTCTTTATGAGTTACAATGAGAATTCACCTGCTTTGGTGCGCCATTCATTAGTATGACTTCTCCATGAATTGGTAATTTGTTATTCAAATTAAATCTTGAACAGGAGCTATCAAGTAGTTTAGAACTGCGGAAATCAGAAATAAAATTACGTACTTTATAATTTCGCTATAACTGGATTTATGGTGGCGAGATGTTCACTGTGAATTCCATAGCACCATCAGCTCGATGAACTCCGTATAGAGGAAAATGGTATAATATAGTGTCCCATAACACCGTCAAGACTGGCTAAATTAATTATTTTTAAGTGGCGAGAACAACAAAAAGCTTTAATATAATAAAGACTGCATGTTGAATGTACAGCATGTGTTGGGTCATGCCAATCCCAAGCTTGCATAACCAAACTTTTTTTTGTACATGCCTAGGGAGCGTCCGCATCACCGCCACTGTTCATACCAAATCTGTGCAGTTGATCTGTTCGCAGATATATCGAATAAGGTTACTAGAGAGGATATTGTGCTTTACTTGGAGACTAATGATAGCTGACTTCCTGACATTACTTAACATATTATATATAGCAACGAAAAAGTCATGCTCTACTCTAATACCCTGACAGAACGTAAAGCCCATTAGGTGCCAGTCTACCACTGACCGCAGGCACGTGATCAAGCGACCAGTCATGTATGTATTGCAGTGCAAGCCTGGATTCTTGAGCCATGATTACTTTGTTTCTCCTCCCTGTCCATTTTTCCTTCCCTTTCACTTTGTTATTTTCTTCGTCAAACTAACCGGGCTGGATTTCTTCTCTCTCTCGGTCTTTCTTACTAGAAAATCAGCATTCTGATGTAACATTGACTTTGCATCTTCGATGGGGATCATTCCATGATACCATTCTTCCTTCTCGAGTTCCTGCATTTTCAATGGAATTTTTGTCGTGTAAAAAAATTCGACAATTCTTCTGTATTTTTTAGGAATTAAAGCCATTTTTGGGGAGGTATTGTATGTTGATTCGATCCTATTTGTGCAAATAATTATAATGGTTCTTTTCGGTTATCCGACAGAGAATGAAGAAAAGATCCATTCGCTCAAGAGCTTCTCATGAAAGTGTGAGTAATCAATCGAAAGCTTAAATTTTGAGTCACCGTACAACATGCTTGCTTCAAAAAGGCCTTTCAAAAGCACTGTGGCATTTGAAATAAAGTTATGTTCCACACACCCTACGCACTTTTTCTATTGTTCGCATATATTTCTCTGGACAAAACACCTTCTTCAGACTACTAGTAATCGTTCGATAGAACAAATCTCCGAGAATTTTGAAAATGCGTTCGCTTTACAGAAAGACTTTTTTGATAGAACTGCTAGTAAAGAAAATTTTGTGTTCCAAACACGCGTATCACACAGAACAGAACTCTTTCCTTGAATAATACGTAACTATTCCTTGGCACAGGTTTCGATGATTAGAAATCGAGCTTGTTTTCTGAAAAGGTTGTCACAGCCGCAGTGTAGCATGGACACTAAGATTGAGTTTCATATGCGTTGCGTATTGCTTCTCCCTAGGGTATGTCGCAGCTGTGGATCGACGAAGCGATCAACATGATCACGCAGGCGCAATTCACATGTGCCGTGTGATTTTCGCTAGTGAATTTAGGACTTCTCTTCGTTTTAAAAGAAAAGTCCCACATAAATTTTATGACCTTGGTACTATATGATTCATCTACATGTTCGTATGTTTTTCGAGCTTCCAGCGAGGTACAAGTGCGATAATAATGAAAGGGCTCGACGCGTGTGAAACATAATTTTATTTTGCATGCTGCTAGCGCTATAAAAAGTCTTTTTAGATAAAAACATGCAGAACAGTCCTCCTATAATCAATCTTTCGAACAATTACTAAAAGAACAAAGGAGAGTTTCTGCCCGAAAAAAAAGGAGTCGTTTCTTCATTTCCTGCCGAATAATCGAAAAAAAAAACCCTTACATTTTTTTCTGTAAAGGACGACCCTTTTTTGCAAAATGTCGCTAACCAAATAAGTATCGCAGTGATGCAGAGCATCATACATCGAATTGTGCAGTGTTTTATTGCGTTATCTGATTAGTGGCGCTCGTGAGTATCATAGTTGATCTGTGATATTCGATGAAGGGATTAGTGGGCCTGTGCCCAATAGGCTTACCTAATCTGAGGAAATAACGTTTCTATGAGAAAGCGGTTAACATATATCGCGAGGCAGATACCATATATTGACCAGAAAATAGCAAGCAGATAAGATCTAGCACAGTTCAGGGCTGAAGTGTCGATGAATGGCTTAGTGAACATACTCTCCTGAATCGCACTTTCACTATAACCGTCCCCCACCTAGGCATTGCCTAGAGCAAACAATCTGACAATAATTGAGTGACCTCCACCGGCCATTGGCATTCTATAGCTACACATGATGTTGTCCTTTCGAATGTCACACTTTCCGAAAGCTGCACTCATAATACTGATGACGGTTTATCAGTGAACTTTTCTTGGTAACCATCCGCTCAATTATTCAACCTTGCTGAAACAGCTGCACCTAAGCCAGAGTTTTTTCCCCTAGGTTTCAGAACCCGTTAACAAGAAAGAGCCTAACAAAGCTTTTCCTACAAGCGGGTATATTTGTGCAGTCAAATGGATTACCGCCGTATTGAAGCTTCACTATCATCAGGCAACTATACAATTTTTTGATTTGTAAATTCTTGGTGAATTAGTAAATATACGGTTCGATATAAATTGATCTGACTCACCTCCCATGCGTCGTTGAAACTTTCTGATCTTTCTAAAAATGAGAACAGTTAGATCTTCACAGCTTGAAATCAAAAATTGACAAATCAGCCAACTCCTTTTTTGATGCGTCTCGAACTTACGTTTTCCTGCTTCACCACAGTCTCTGACGGTGAAGGAATTATGTTATCAATGATAGCTGGTATGCTTCTTTCAGACAGTTGTGGAGTTAATCCAACAACATCTGCTGCCGCAATTTCTTCGAAACTGAACAAACTCAATTTATTATAGATTCTCCTAAGAGATGGGGAATGGTCATGAAGTTTTAGATGCATGGCTTTGCAATTAGTTTTGATCTGTTACCTTTCTCTCAACTTTCTCTGGCTTTAAGTGTCCTGCTTTCTCTTCAACTTCCATTTATCCTTATTTCCATCTCTTTTACTTCATTTCATGACTTTGCGTACTTATGATATTTATCTACCTTACGAAACATCACAAAAACGCACTTGAGCACCTGTAAGATTTGAGTTCAACTCAAGGGCACATCTAATTTTGCTGGAATAGGTAGAATACCTCGGAAGGAGCTTGTCCGTATGGAGTATGTTCGTCTCAATGACATGAAAATCTCCACGTCTAGCTCTTGTGTATACAGTTTATATTCTGAGTATCGAACAGCTGTCTCCAGTAAATTTAATGGTGAAATTGAGGAGGAAATCGCTGCCACCTCCAACACATACACCTCACGTCTACTCCACCATTTACCGTCGAATAACTGTCGCTAAACTTCAAGCGCCAAGACAAAATTCGCGCTATACCACAAGTAGATAATTCTGTAACACAGAATGGCGAAGATATACCCATGATTCAAAATTTTCGATGTTCTGTGAGTGAGGCGAAGCCCACTGGATGTCTTTTCGCCTATGTTACTCGATGAACAATAATGTTACGCTGACTCATTTGATATAAATACATGTGTCCTGTCATTCCTGGGAAAGCATTGTTATGAGTGCTAATTTATGTATCAATATAAGATAGCCAAAGCATGGGGGCGAGTGTGACGCAGTAATTAGAGAGGTACCCTGTCGTGCAAGCGTGGACGTTGATCTGATCCCTCTGTTTGGCTCATCAAGTCTTCCTTCCCTCCGCGGTTTGATAATTCATACAAAACTTGTTTAGGATGATAACTGCATTGACCTCATAAATCAGAAGAGCAAGCAAGTTCAGTAAAGGTCAGGTAAGTAGTTAATCATCTTTGATTGAGGTAATAACGTCAATGCATGGCACATTCCTCTGGGATTGATTGACTTCAAGTTTTGTCCTTTATTAATTGATGCTAAACTAGTAAAGTGGAATGCTTACGTTTTTTGTACTAGGGAATTGCCTTGCATTTTATCAAAGTTCTCCTTATAATACATTGACCATATTTTCTTTCTGTTTGAGACTGTCTTGTGTTTTACTGATATTCTCTCCGGGCACGTCGAGCTTATTCGCTTTTTTCTCTTCCTAAATGAGATCTATTCAGTTTTTTTCTTGAGTTATTTTTGGCGTGCTGCATCTTTGTTAGCCAAAACCTCTTGCTTTTTTTCCGGTATTTCATTAACCGCTTCGTCTTCGTCTTCCTGCTTCGGAATGTGTTGATTTTGTTGACTCATTATTGATTTGCGCTTGAACCTAAAAACTTCAGAGTTTTCCTTCGCATTAAGGATTGATCAGGTTGGCAACAATGCCAAATGAGCTTAGTTCTTTACTGTTAAAAACTGCGCGCAGTTGGCTACCCAGGTAGTTGCTGTAACTTTTCACTGATTGCTCGAACTGTCAATGGAACAACGGTAGAGGACACAGTTCTGCCGGAACTGCTCACCGTAGCGTTACGTGGATGCATTAATGTTAACTCGGTTCGGTCGACCAATGGTACTGATGGATTCCTTTCCAGTGCCGATTTTTCTGATTAAAAGAAGCCAATAATCATTGAGAACGCGTGGTACGAAGGAGAACAGACTTTTATTTCGAGTGTTTTATTAAGACCACGCTCTAATTGCAATATATCTCATATTTATTATTTAAGCCAACATATCATGTGGTCTGTGAATGGACTCTAGTACAGTCCGATACACGTGTTTCGACCTTACAGTCTCGTCAGTCGGGCAGAGCCCTTCGTCTTTTAGTCTTTATAGGCAGTCCTCTCGGGAGCCTCTACTCTCCCTGTGAAGAGGTAAGTGACGACGAACGATTCACGCTGTAAGTCAAGTGAAATTATCACCAACTCCACAGTGTTGTACACTGATTGCTCTTTGACTGGTATGTTCATAATACTATACCTTTATTTCGAGTGTTTCATTAAGGTCACGCTTAAATTTTAGTAAATTTTATAATTATCATTTGACCCCCACCGCCTGTGCAAGAGCCCATTAACAGATCACATGATATGTTGGCTCAAATAGTAATTAGGCGAGTAGTTCTGAATTGACTGCTATAAAGGTCACGTTTTCCGTATACACGAACGCTCATTGAATGCGGACAATACATGTGATAAGTTCTCACTATGTAGCGAGCACCGATAGCTTTGATAAATCTGGCAGAGGCAGGGTGCCTTTAGAATCCATTTGCACCTTGAAAGGACGAAGGTGCATCGTTTCTTTTGTTCCAAGTTTAGCCCTCAGTGAGGCACTAGAATGTAGCCTTTCTAGCCTAATGACACCCGAGGTCGACGGCCCCCTTATGAGGCGGATATGGTAAAAATGCGTACAACTATCGTTAGCGGTGTGAATTATTTTTCAGGATAATGTTGCAATATTTTTCCTGCCTAGAGCATGATGTAAACCCATTGTTCCATAATGGTTCAATTTTAGGTGGGAATCAATCACGTGAACTAAAAAATGATTTAAACCATCAAACATAATGCTTTTCCATATAGTGGAAATGTACTGCAGTAGTTCAACAGCCAGGACCGAGCGATAAATTTCAAATTCTTTCTGCGAATAAGAAGATTAGGGAAGCACACCTTGTAGAAGATTATCACGGTGTATACAGTAATATTTACCTTACGTGAATTATATGAACGACAAGTAAGCCGTGCAGAAATGAATTTCACAACGTCTTTGATAGGTATTGATACTTATTGCTCTCAAAACGAGAAAAAAACAGGAATTTCCAATACATTCTCACCTAATGCCAGTTTTAATGTGAAATAGTCCGAACGATATATGTATATACGGTTCCTGAAAAAGAAGTGTGTTTATTTGCAATATATAAAGTTGATGGATATTTGAAACTGAAAAAATCTCGGTCTGAAATATAGTTCCGTGACGGTCCATTTTTACCGTTTCGTTTCTTCCAGAATATTAATATTCTAAAATTTGTTGTTTGAAGGAGTCTAGAGAAAGTGGAAAAAAGGATCGTTTGTTTTCACAAATGAAACAGCAAGACACGATTATACAGTAATAACAGTGTTTATTGCTCATTAAGGTAGAGTTGACACACTCGATTAGCAATAGACTCCCTGGGAAAGATTGTTAACCACATTCAAACCAATGAGTATCTTTAGAGCCGTGAAGCATTCTAAAGAGACGGGAGGAATTGAAGACCGCCTTTGAAAAGATCGCACGACAGTCGCATATACTCTAGTAAAAGTTTAAGATCCGTTGCCAAATTCAACGAAATCCGGAGCATTTGATACGCAAAATGCAAGGAAGCTTGGAAACAGTGAGCGGAGAGTCTCAAACATTGTCAAAAATAAGCAGAAGCTGTGAATCTATAAGATTTCTCGTGCTCACTTCTGGACAAAAAGATTGAAGAAGAACGGCCTTCAAAAGATCGCCAAATGATTTCTTTGATCACTAGTGTTTGTTGTCGAAGGTGCTTTTCACGAATGGCAAGAAATTCACTGTCGAACCTCTCCATATTCGCCAGAATCGACTTCGACTTTTCAAAAATAGTCAGCTGAAGCTCGCAGTGGCGAAAACCGTGGGCCGCAATTATTCTCCGGCGTCTGTGATAGTCTAGGCCGACATTTGCTCCACCGGAAAGACGCTGTTGGTCTCCATCAAAGGAAACGTCTAGACCAACGCTGCCAGCTATCAGCAGCAAGTTTTACGGGGCGTACTGGAGCCTTGGAGTACTCAACTTTTGGCTCAACGGATTTATGCTTCATCAAGACTGCGCTCCTGCTTACTGAACCCACCCAGTAATTGCCATCTGTCAAGAGCTGCTTCCGAGCTTTTGGGGAAGGATGTTCGGCTATGATTCTCGCGGCACCTCAACCCAATAGGTTACTCCGTGTGCTTCCAACTCTAGCACAGATGTACTTAAGAGGCTTTGACACGAGCTTGGGACGAAATTACATGGTAAAAAATCACATGGAAAAGTTCTTACAGAGATATTCTCGCTAAAAAGATCTCTATATTACGCTTATATCTCTTATAAGGATATAATATGTTTTGAGCTGTTAGTGTACTGGTATACAGGCGCTTGTTTCGTCTAACTGGGACTCATTGTTACCACGTTCCCTCGGTTCAGCCGATCCCCTGAGGTTAAATAATCCTCTATAAAGGAATAGACGTCGAGTAATAAATCACCCCAAGTCAGATGATGGAGTTACCTGACACTGTATCGATAGAAGTATGATTCAGTGTAACAGCTGTAAGCTCGATTGCCGGTCACCACAATGTCAAGTAACTCCACAATCTGAGGTGGGGTGGTTTATCGCTCGTCGTCGATTCCTTTATAGAGGATTATTCAACCTTAGGGGATCGGCTGAACCCGGTCAGTTGCTACTGATGAGTCCCAATGGGAGGAAACAGACGCCTGTATACCACTAAACTTAACTGTTCTAATCTTTATTACGTTTAGAAGCGTCATTTGTTTATGTAATATTTTTGCTGTTGAGATATCTTGAGAAATTATCAGATTTTTTTCCTCGTCCTGTAAGGTAGTGATACTTGCATGCGTAAAGAATTTCCTAGGCAAACATTTTCATACTCTCGAAGTTATTCACATCGAGCAACTGTTGCATCACCCGTCGATCTTTGCCATAGTCATCGGTTTATTGTGAGTATGAGAATATACTTCAGTGGATTAACCGAGTGTTTGTGGTATGGTATGGGCTTATATTGCTGCGATACACACGATGTCGATAGTTCGACTTCGCGCTCAGCTCGTCAAGAGCTCCGTCCCTACCGAGTGGGGAAATTGGTACCAGATTGCTCTCAGACTTCTTTGAAAGGATATGCAACACTGACTCGATGAAGCGGTAAGCCATCTCGAGTCGTTGTAAAGGCTAGATATGCATTCAATCACCTCAAGCAAAGTTAAAAATTGAAGACGATTATATGGCGCATTCCTCAGAGATTGATCAACACTGAAAATCCTTTATCCCTTTTAGTGAGATTATGGCTCTCGTTTCAATCTAATGTTGAAATTCACTAAACTCATTATATTTTCAAGCAAAACATTGTCAAAGCATTAGAAGAACGAGCAGAAACTTACCGTATTGTCTTCTGTAAACACTACAGTGCGAAATTTAAGATTAAGTGATGGTGGTGCTTCTGTGGTAATGCCGATTTATGCTGTTGGTAGTAAGAAATGAACATTACTGCTGAAAGGATTCTTTTATAAGCGTTCTTATCACAACTAATTGCTTGTTTGATTAAATGCATTTTTGTAAATTTGTCACGCATTTGTACGAATATCATTTAAGTTATCCACCACAAAACAACGGTTGCAACCAAGATGAGATTGTTGTTCAAATTTTGATTGTCATGGAACGCACGCCTAAAGAAGATGGTGTTATTTGCTTTTGATTCTGACAGGGTAACTGAAGAGAGATATGTAACAAACATTGTATTCGACTATCTTAAGACCTCACTTAAGAACAATGTAATCTGCAATGTATGTGTATGTATATGAGTGTGTGCTTTCATGAGGCTGTTGGGCATTTATACAGTGCAAGAGCAAGATACGTGGAGAAGTCTTCGAGCCTCTTCAGTTTTCCATAACAGACCTCGTGGAGTGCTCAAAATACATTATCAAATGTTGTCCTTGTGCGCGAGGTCTTAGAATAGACTGTCACATTATTTGCTATAAATGCCCACATAACAGGTATATATAACAAACAATGTGATCGTCTATTCTAAGGGGTCCAACATATGACATATGCCATGCAATCGACAATCAATCACACTCGACACTGGAAAAATGCCACTGCAAGTGTTCCACCATACATTGGGTGTACAAAGTTTGTCTCAATTCCTCCAGTAGGGATAGATCCCCGTGAGACTGAGTGAACGAGAAGGCACCGTGCAAATAACGAGGATGATAGATCGAAACACGTATCTTGCTTTGTATAGGAGCCCATGACAAACTTCAGGAATGACTATACATTGTAGAATTATTGGAATAGATAGTCCAATGTTGATCATTCCTATAGGGTCAAGCATTCGACTTCTTTTAGAATGCATATTTACCTTGAACAACAGCTAGTAGTGCGTGACTTTTCATCAAGAATTAGCTAGCTCCAGAGAGTTGCCAAGTCAGTTGCCTTGACGCAAGCGAAGAAGCAAGGGAAGTCGTATGTCTTGAACGGTAGTGAAGCCACTGCGCTATACGCCTCCAGTCTTGATGTTGCTACAGCAGTTATTCCTTTATGTATGGAATTTCTAGTTTATGCTCAACTTATCAGATTTGGAAGTTGTCACTATTTATTTCCTTATATTAAATATCTCCATAACGTTAGCAGAATCTTCATCTTCTAGGTATAATCAGTCCCCTAGTAAGATTTCTTAAGAGGTACCTATCATTTTCGTATCTTCTGGCTCAGATCTCACTAAATAAAACTGAATACAACAGAATTAACGCGAATTTTGTGTTTTATTTGATTAATTTTTCGAGTCATTGAGTCCCCGGCTTTCTAATTCACTGGTAATCAACCAAGAGCAACGTGACTGACTGGCGCATTGAAATCAGTATTGACTTAGTAAACAGTACTCAAGTTTAGAGTTTAATATGTGAATTTAAACCATTCCACACCCGTGGATCTTTACTTTAGTGCGTCTCCAAGCAAGTGGACTTCTTATGGTTCTAATGGTTTGAGGGTTAGGGAGGCAGAGGTACTGGAAAGTGTGCAAGTTGATGTTTTCGGTAAATCCTCAAGGCCACTTTGCGATTCAGTCATCATTTCAATGCGTTCAGTGGGATCAATCATGTTAAACTCAAAGGTTATCTGCTTATAGAAAACATTGACCTGTGCTTATGCGGAATTTTCACATCGAGAAAAACAGAACCGTTGTTTCTTTGTAAATACGAGCTACTATGAATTAGATTTTTTTGATACAAGTTTTACAGTTGAACTGAACTTGAGAGTGATTGTTACAGCAGCAAGAAATCTTTTATGTTTGCCGGCACGGACTATTAGTGAAAGATTTTTTGTTGGACAACGACTTGCCATTGCACTTTTAGTAATTATTCGAAAGCTTAATTCACGTGGAACTGTCAAATACACTTATTTTATGAAAAGGCCTTTTTATAGGGCCGTATCATTAAACACACTAAAATAATACTATGTTTCACAAGCGGAATAGCGCGTTTTAGAGAGTTCAAAATTCAGAAATATGCTTAGTTATTGGGGAGACTCTTCACAGCGCTGTAGCAGGGAAATCAATGTTCTATTTCACACGCGTCGCGCGTTATCGCACAAATTTTCGTCGTTTACATGAAAACTTTTCTCCACTTCGTAGAAATTTCTATGTTTTTCGGATTGAAATTCTTGGAGAAACTTTGCCTATTTGATACCTGGGCAGGTTAAAACAAAGATGTTTTCCTTTGCACGACTTGACATTGTGTCACTAACATAGGCACCTCAAAGAAAATTGCTGTTGAGTATGTATAGAAAACAAAGTATTATCCAAATTGTCTTGTTTCCGCACGAAAAAAAATTTTTGTTGAAGTCTTATCAAGTGGTTATATCAAGCCTCTTGCCAATCAATTAAAGAAAAGATCATAAGTTGTCGTTTTACATATTTCACTGTTTCCGGAAGTAACGATACACTAAAAAGCAGAAGTGCTATGCTACATCATGTACTACCTATGTCTCTTGTATTATTTGGGTTGCTTAGCATCCGTCGTACTTTCGCTGGTGGACTTCAACACGAGCTACATCATATCTAAATTTTGCTATGACTTAGTAGCCAACAACTGTTAACAACTGATATCAATAAGTTTCATCATGGCTTCAAGCTTTTGTCTGCATTCCGAAGTGCGGATTTACATTTAGGTTTTCTAGCGTAATATGGAATTTTCAATTTCCTACTTGCGTAGTAGGGATAGCGCAGTCGATGACATTTTCAACAGCGCCAGTCGTACTTGTCCTCTTCACGTCGACGACTAAATGTTTTTTTTTTTGGGGTTTGAAGGGAGCCTCGTTTTTCGCTCTGTTCTGTGACACATTTAGAGGAATATCGGCTAAGGCTAGTCTTTCAGTTGGCTTCTTTCCCTTCTATTGTGGCTTTCGTTTTATAGATCTACTTCCTGACGCCTTTCCCACAAAGAAATTTTTTGTGGTGTTAATATAAATCATTTTATTTGAGCGCTTTTTAACATGATATGATGTTATAGATTTACCCAGTTATACAGAGTGATGTGCAAAACTTCCGCTTCATTCAGGACTCGAAACCGCGTCACACTCTATCCGGGAGGGCGTGCCACTGCTGACGTCCTTTTTGCCACCACTCTAACGCATCGATCTGTTAGCAATGAACCGTCATTGGTTTGCCCTGGTAATCGATATCGATACTGGGCGCTATCACGTCAACAGAAAGTGAAAGTTGATCAAGCAGAATTCTCTTTATTTAACAACTTTTAGCGGTAGTTTGATGTCACAGATATATCTAATGATGTATAATGACGTGTTTTTTATTACAATGCATCTGTGGTAGAATTTTTTAATGCATAGTTGAGTCGGCAATAAGCTGCCTCATTTGTTTAAGTCATTATCGTAGATTACTAAGTGTATAAGGACCATGAGACTCCTATTGGAATCGTATGAATAGCACTACAAAGGATTCGTGAGGAGACAAAAATACATGAGGGCGCAGGAGCATCCAAAAAATTGGGCGTTATTAGCAGCATGTAAAAAAGTGTAGTTAGGGGATTCTAAGCAATGAAATTCATACAATGAGAGAATTTCATGCATTTTGGTACTTGCGCCACCTCTTGCTCACTGAAGTCTTGTGTGCGAGAGCAGCAAAGGAATCGTCGTGGCAGGAAGTATTGCCGAAGCGAGTAAAATTCACTATATACGAAATGAATAAAGAAGTAGAAGATAGCTGCTTTGATATTCTGTCCTGCGGTGAATTTTTCCCATGACGTCCTCTCCTCCATGGAAAACGTTTTTGCTCGTGAAAGTTTGGATAGCTTAGAAGACATTGGAAAACGAAAATTTTTTACACCTTAAGGGTTTAGACTTAGTTTTCAAACATATTTCAAATAAAACAGCTACGTTGCCACCGTAAGTTCTCCTTCATTGACATCTCTTTCTGTCTTGTATGAATAATTTATCCTGGAAACTTAAGACTTTTTCCTTTATCCGTTGAGCCTCACGATATAATCTGGTAGGGATATAACATGTTTTGAGCTGTTAGGTCTGGTGCTAATACAGGTAGCCTTTTTTCCTATTGGAACTCATCAGAAGCACCCTATCCCGCCTCTAGCCAATCCCCTGAGGTTAAATAATCCTCTATAAAAGAATCGACGCCGAGTAATAAATCACGCCAAGTTAGATGATATAGATGTATTGTAGAACGGGAAAAGCATTAGTTACAAAATATTGCCATTTCAGCTAGTTTATAATACTGTTTGATGCTTAATGGTGAGCAGGAAACTTTGACTAGGGATTCTAGAACTTCGAAGAACGCATTCAAAACAGCATTATCGTCACATCTGTTCCATGCGAAGCGTCGAAAGAATTGAGCCATAACTCCATTGTAGACGTGATGATGGTGTTCAAATGATTGATTCGGTATAAAAAAAAGCTTTCAATTGAGAATGGTCGAGCTTCTCTCGAATCACATATGTTCACTTCTTCTTCTCCTCATCAAGACATACAAAACTGCGTTCGGCCATCTTATATTGTTCTACTCATTGGTCAATGCTCTCGTCCTCTTTTCCTATCTGTTTTGTGTGACGCCATTCATTTTATGCTTGGCTCGTTTTGCTCTAGCTTTCTTTGAAGATGTTTGCTATATCTATACGTATTTTCGGTATAATAATAAGAATTATGTAGTCACGTTTCAAGTATTACTTACTGAGCTCTATAGTCTTACGAGGCGTGAAATCGGTACTCATAGTAATGCCACGGTAGAAGCTAATTTGGAGTGGAAAAATATTGTACTTTCTTAGAATTGACGCTAGTACTCATTTTCTCCGACGACATCACAGCAGAACTTCTTTAATGCTTTTCTTCCTCATACTAAACCACACACTTTCGTCTACCTGTTCTCTATGGGACCTTACCATATCATCGAAGAGATTTAATTTTTCGTTTCAAAATTGAAGCTGCACTAGATAAAATGTCTGCTACGTATTATAGTTCTGTCTGGTTTCTGATGCTTAGCGATCACGACACTACGAATCTTGCCCTCAAAAACCCGATAACGCTCGTCATTGTCAACTTAATATCGTATGTCCCTTAATCTGCTCGCTATTTTTCAAATTTCAAGTGCAACTATGGCGCAGGATCATTCTCTTGTGTTTGTCGTCTACCTTTTTAACAAAGACCATCAGCAAGGGCAATATGAAGGAGAGAGTATAGTGATTGCTCTTTAGCCCTATGAGGCGGATTTCTTCTTAAGACTCTTGTTAGCCATTTTGTAGCATAAACAATGGCCATTATAATACTCTTTCGGAATTTCAAAATGCCTCTTAGTGCGCTGTAGCAGTAAAATGAAGACCAGTTCCCCTGCGGCGCTTATTGTTTGCTCGCCTATTCCGTGGGTGGCTTTCCAACGGAGTTTCATAACTTATTCGGTAACTCAGAAAATCGCGATTTCGGAACTAGGTGTGGTTATTAACTACATCTCTGTACAACGAAGAGAATATGTTTTCATTCGGGGATAAACGCGCCAAAACCATGTATCATGTAAAGAAACCGTGCTATATCAGAGTGTCAAAAAAACCTGGATGATTCACGAAACAGATGTAAATTGAAAGTGATTGATAAAATTTGCCGTCTTTTTGAATAATGCTGCGCGCGACAGTTTCAACTGCTGTGTCGAAAAGGCGCAGTTTTCGCTTTTATTTAGAGACGTTATCTCCGCTTACGAAACATTTCTAGGTCTTTTGTGATAGAATTGTAGAAGAAAAGTAGTTATATCGTTCTACAGGCATTATTCTTACATTTTCAATCCACGTTATCAAATATAGCAACATAAATCCTCTATGAAGTGCAAGCGACAGGTTGACTTCTTTGAGTGTGAATCGTAATTTCCTTTTTGCTCTATCAGCCCTCCATGATTAGCGTTCTTAAGAATAAAGTTAGTTCCTGAAGTTGCCGAAAACTATGCTTCGAAATGCTCATCGAACTTAGGGTGGAAAGCTGTTCAGAAATCCTAGCCGAACAAATAATGCCCCTAAGTGTGAAATGTTATTCAATCGGTGGAGATTCATTAAATATGTGAGAATGGTCTTTATCCTCAGAAAAACGCTTCAAAAAGTCTGCTAGATGTGAATGAAATCAAACTGCTGAAAGGTCACTTTCCGTGAGCGAGAAGCTTATTTGTGATGAAGGAAAATAGTTTTTACCTGAACACCAACGTAGTAGAGCCATGGAGCGACTCCAGTCTCTTTAGCATTGAGCTTCACAAAAGTTTATGATGGTCAGCAACTGCTAAATTTAACTTCATCAGAAACTACACTTTACGTGTATATGCCATCGCATCTTAACTCAGCAGCTTTTCTTCACGCGGAAATCTGGAGCTCGAAGCGTGAAAGATGTGTTTACGAGCTGAGGAACATGCCCGTGGTTATGCCTTCTTTTAAACTCTGAAGAATTCGAAAATTTACAGATGTATGTTAAGCATTGCTAATAACAAGTTGTTTTTGTCGGTCTGCTAAGAATAAATCGTGGAGATGGCTACCAACAAATCGTGAAAATGAGCTGAATTGTTGATCAGTTATGAGGTTACTAGGGAGTCGATCTCGTCATAAAAAAGGGCAGACTTTTCCATTTTTTAATAAGTCTTATGAATAATATACCAATGACTTCCTGTTCCTCTATAAGAACTACATTCATTCATGCTTAATTCAACTAAATGATTTTATTTTGATGAGAACCGAATATATATTGTTCCATTTATTTACCTCAGTTGAACTTTCAACGAGGAATTACCATTCTATTCCATTTGATTGAATATTTAGTATTATGTTCCGATTATCAAGATCAAACATTTTCCATCAATCTATCAACTGAATACATTTCACTGTTCTTAATTTAGACGTCGCAGAGATTAGAGATATCGTGCTACAGCCATATCACCCCACAAGTTCGACGCAGCCTCGGGCCGAGAAAAATCCCTATTTTTCGGGTATCTTCAAATTAGTGTCACCCGTTTTGTGAAAAGATTCAGTGACCAGCAAAAGATGGTAAAGCTATCTGGTAATGATCTCGAAGGCCTTAGAAGAAATATTTTTTGATCCCAAGAGGAATCACGAGAAACCTGTATCCAATGACACTGGTGAAGAAGAGATAGTACTCAAGTGGCACTGAAACTCAACCAAATCCGAGTACTTTATAACCATCAAAACAGAGAGCCGAATAGTTTTAGAACTGGGGCATT
Organism: Parelaphostrongylus tenuis; assembly: GCA_019055375.1. NCBI lineage: Eukaryota > Metazoa > Nematoda > Chromadorea > Rhabditida > Metastrongylidae > Parelaphostrongylus > Parelaphostrongylus tenuis. The sequence continues at coordinate 26,028 of JAHQIW010001107.1, forward strand.
ATGATAACAGATTTCATACAAACGGATATATAGTTCTTCTTTTGGATGAAACTGAAAATTTCGATATGATTACTCTAAATAAAATAATTTTTCTGAAATATTACATTATCGCTGATGGCTATGCAAGTATCTAAACATGATCGTTGATTAGTCAGACTGAAAATGTCTCATTCATTTGATGATGGAGGTAAAGGGTTTGTTAGATAGAAACTATTACAAATCGAAAATGCCACGCTTCGCAAAATATGTACTTTAATGATCCAACACTTGAGCTTTCAGCTTCTTGAATTATTCTTCACAGACTTACTGATATCGGTAATAATCCAATTTTTTTGATACAGAACAGCAGCAGTGGAATTTCTTATAGGCCCTTGCTCGGTCACAGAATAAATTTGGCTCTTTGGCTCAATTCACCTTGCAAGTAATTTGAGAAACAAATCGCTCTTTGAACTGCTAATAGTGGATGAGAAGAAAGAGGATCTCCGCGTCGTCGCGGTGTCAATGCAGATTGCTTTGCAACGAAAGCTATTAAGAGCATAACTTGCTACCGCGAGCTACTACAGATCTTAAATTCGAAAACGAGAACAATTTTTGCGAGCGCTAATAGTGATCACAAGACTTCTATTAGGAATTCATCTCAGCGATGTTTCCAAATATCGCTTTGAACATTCAGTATGATCTGTGAGGTTGTTTAGAGCCTTTTCGAGGTCGGTACGTCGGATAGTCATGCGTACGCTTGGGCGATGTTGCCCTTTTCATTAGCGGCCCTTGCTCACACTGCACTCTGCTTTATAGGAGGCACGAGGAGGCTTGTTTATAGTAATGGCACATGATATCGTGAGATTCCCATTTTTTTCAGTCAGTGGATTACGGTGACCAGTGAAGAAGTAAAAATCTATCTAATCGAATATTTGGAACTCGTTTCAAACATTTAGTGAAGTCTGTGAGAATGTTTGAGCCTTTTTGAGGTTTATACGTCAGAGCCGTACGTGCTCCGTGGTCTGAAAAATGGTGTTAGCACAATCAACGTGCTATCGCCATAAATGACGTCTCCTCATCTCTTCAATAGAATAGGGTGCAATGTGTACCGTGGTCCACTGATGAAGTGGGCAACACTACCAAAACGTGCGTATACTTACCAAACTCAAAAAGGCTTTAAACATTTCTTCTGAATACCACCATGATTGAGTAAGAATCACTACGGTGATTTCCCTGGAAGAAAAACCACTAAAGTGTAAGAGTGTGATATCCCAGCATTAAGCCTCACCTGCAACAAGTAATGAAGTAAGTGTGAATATCATAAGAAGGCAGTGTAAGTCAAACAATCAGAGACATGCATGTATTACAGTGCTTGCGCCTCCCCTTTCTCTCTGAGGTCTCGTGTTACTCGAGCGGCGATAAAGCCCTCGTGGCGTGACAGGAAATGTCGTCCAAGCGAGCAATCCTTACTACACGTGGAATGAGTGATGAACTGAAAAATGTAGTTCCGGTGATATCCTGTGCTGCGGTGAGTATTATCTATGCAGTTCTCATATCCATAAAAAATCCTTTTGCTTGGAAAGATTTGAATATACGAGAAAATATTGTGAGGCATAGTTTTCTGTGCAAAGAAAATTTCAATTTCGTCTTTGGAACTTTCCGTAAAAAGAAGTTCTGTTGCAATAGCTCTTACTGGCTTTTTTGATAATATGCCTGCTGGTTTTTCGTCATCAAAATGCTGATTTTTCGCGGATGGTCGGTCAATGCTGAATGGTTAATCTCACGATATATAATTCAAAAGATCGACTGTTTTTTGAAACCCCGAAAAAAAGATTCAATATGGTTCCAAAGAAGAATGCTTTAAGCTTAAACGGGGTTGATACGCCAGGGTCATACACCGGTGTTTCGGAGGTTCGTCCTCCTCGTCAGTGACCCCCTGCCCCACATTCAGCCCTGCATTGAAGCAAGGAGGGAGGCGTATGTGGTGATGGCACAGTGTACAATGACACTGGTCCATCACCACCTCTCAGTCGATAGATTTTTGCTGTTAGATCAAAACTAATTCGAAAGATTCTTTTTTTTTCTTTTTTGGAATTATATTGAATGTTTTTTTGGGGTCTCAAAAAACAGTCGATCTTTTTGAAATAGTTTTAATCTAACAGCAAAAATCTATCGACTGAGAGGTGGTGATGGACCAATGTCATTGTACACTGTGCATCACCACATGCGCCTCCCTCCTTGCTTCAATGCAGGCTGAATGTGGGGCAGGGGGTCACTGAGAGGAGGACGAACCTCCGCAACACCGGTGTGTGACCCTCGCGTATCACGATATATATTTATTACATATATCGATGCCAAAAAAGTTTTGTCAGTCTTGCATTTTGCTGTTGTACAGCACTGATAGTATCTTCTTTTTCCTTTTACTAATTCTGACAATTTTATTGAACTTTGTTGATCTCTGATTTAGAATGACTTTAGTTATCTGTCTATCCTCAGCTGAGCTGAAGTTATGGATCTTTAAAAAATGTAACGCAGTAGTTAAGTCTCACAAGACCGGAATGAAAATGGCCGGAGTTGTTGAAATAGATTGGAGGGATTGAGTACAATCCTCAAAATCGTCCAACCACCACGTTTCCTCCGGAAAACATTGAGAAGTTCCGTTGCCAGTTTCTGACGAAATTCGAAGCGTTTGATGCGCAACATGACAAAGAAACTCGAAATCAGCGAGTATGATCCATGAAACAATATTTACAAATAAGCTGATACTGCGCAGCTGTGAAATCGCTCGAGTTCACTTTCAAAAAAAAAAAAAAAAAAAGAAGAACGGCTCCCAAGGCTCGCCAAATGATTCATTTGAAGCTGCTGTTCGTTTTTTGAAAAGCTTTTACGGATGAGAAGAAATTCATAGTCGAACCACTTTACAATCGTCAGAACTGACATCACCGGCAAATCAGGCTTATTCTTAGAAGTCTGATATAGATATTGTAAATCTTACAATAATTTGAAAGCAAATTATGGTTACGACATCAAAGGTTAAAATATTTGAGAAGACATACGTGCCCACTCAAAATTTCTCGTTTCATCATAAGTGATTGAGTGTCATTTGGAGACCATCTTGGTTTTCGGAACGGACCCTTGATGGTTCAACCACGCCACTTCAACACATCAACAACAAAAGTATTTAAACTGAATACAAAGATTGTTCGTTCATTACCGCTATCCGACGGAGCACACAAATTACTCGTTCCACAGCGGATAGGAAAAAACAATCAAATGACTGCATTATACTTTTTATCCGAAGAGAATTCTAAACAGCTAACATATAGAAAATGAAAAGGTCGGAGAACTTCAATCAAAATACTAGTGACGCTAAATGAAGACAAATGAAACCCTGAGAGATTTATGGGAAAATTCCCAATCTTGACAGATTAGTTGAAAAGAGTTAACTCTAGTTCAACCCTTGAAGGATAGAGAAGCGGAGAGTGAAGCAGCCTATCAGAAAACGAGATAACTGATGGAGGCGGCTCCACAACGCTTTTCTAAGAAGTCACATAGGCACGGATGGACAGGTCTACTATTTCCAATATCCACAAGGAAATCGTATCGACCAGCATTCTACGATACTATAGAAGAGACGAAGTCGTCAAGCAGCAGCCGAAATAGTGCGAGAAAAATGCTCCACCATTTTCATGGAAGTTGAATGTGAAAATACCAACTGAATTCAGGTACTAGTGGTGGGGATTAACGACACATAATATGATGACTGGTCATGTAAAAATGAAAAAACATGCGTTGTTTCAGTCGCTCGAACTTACATATGAATTTTGCTAAAGTAGTGTTTGAACAATAAATTAGATTGCAACAAAGTTTTCGAAAGACTGAAAAGCTGAATTCTTGAAATCCTCATAGCAAGCGCAGTAGATGTTGGCACAGATAATACTAGAGCTTTCTCGCAAAAAAAAAAACGTTCAAAGAAAGTCGTTTTTCAGTTGTGAAAAAGCAGAACACAGCCTTGGTAAATCTTGACGAATTCTTCCATTCAAGCTAAACACATGGAGTCTCCGTGAATGACGACCAGCGGCTCTGAAGCTTATGGTGACACCCATTTTCCACTTATTATGCGCGTAGTGCTCTCTAGAAATTGAATAACATTAATAATTAGAGAACTTGAGAGCTCGGGAACATGGCGAAATTAAGCCTCATCGCCCTCTTAAATAGAATTATTTATCATATTTATCACCAAGTCGCGTAGGTTGTTGTGACTTAAGCACGCGCTAATAACTTCCTCTTCCTATACGTACCGCAAGCGATAAGGTGTACAAAAAACACGGGCATACATAGAACAAAAGAACTACAGAAACAATTCTGAGGAAAACGCGTAGGAAAGCCGTTTTTAGAACGAAAATCTCAATAAAAGGGAGAGGAACCGGCTTAAATTCTGCTTCAGCAGCCGGTGTAACCTCCAAATATGTCACTAAGCAGAGAGAAGAATGAGGCTCCTTTTAATTCCCAAATAAAAAGAATTCAGCCTTCATCGTGAAGAGGAGAAGTACGACTAGCGGGACTGAACATGTCATCAATAGCGTAACCCTAACTACGCAAGTAGGAAATTTGGGCATTTCACTCTACGTCGGAGAACCTAATGTAGAGCCGTACTCCAAATGTAGACAAAAGCGAAAGCGGTGTCATGATGCATCTTACTGGTGCCATCTATTCACAATTATCAAAGAATAAGCTCAAGCAAGGTGCGAAATTTGCAGTTGACAACGATATAGACGATCTATGACTACGATTTAAACGAAAAATTCAGATTTAGATATGATACTGTTCGTGATCAAGTTTACCACTTGAAAAACGAGTGATAAATGACTCAAATGGTACACGTGACAGAGGTAGTACAGGCTACAGCATAACGCTATTGCTTTTAACAATTCTCAAGACCGACTGTCTATTAACCTCGGCATGCTTTAATATAATTACTTATTTTCTTCTTTAAGCAAAACACGAGGTGTTACGATAAACTTTATTCGACAGCTGACGTTTCGGTGGTTCGCCTTCTTCAGAGCCTGGAAAGGTCAAATTGTCCGCAGTCCAATCAGTCAAACATATTGCTTTTTACTGTATCGTTTTCTTCGTCAATAATGCATTCTGTAAAACATCAGTTTTGCGACGTTGTGGTATTTCTGCTATCCAATTAACAGACGGCTTTTAACAACAACAACAATAACTTCATAAGACTTTACCAAATAACTTCTATTCGCGAGGAAACAAGACAATATAGAAAGCTTCTTCCTTTAAACGGTTGAGGATCAGGGACCCAGGAGGTATGTCCGGGCCCAAACCACTGGCCTCGCCTCCACCAATCACGTCCGTTCTCTGATAGATGATTGTGAAAGTGATTGGGCTGATAGTGGTATGAGTGTAGTGATTGGGGTGAGTGATAGTGATAGTGATCATAGTGATGGCGGTAGTGTAGTGTTGATAGTGATAGTGATGGTACTGATAGGGATAATAGTGATCATAGTGATAGTGATGATACTATGTCATATGGTGATGATTGTGGTAGTGATCATAGTGGCAGTGATGATAGTGATAGTGGTGATAGTGATAGGATATAGTGATAGTGATAATGATAGACATGATGATAGTGAAGGTGGCAGTGATAATGATAGTCATCATTATCGTTGTCGATAACAGTTGTAAAGATGATAGTGATCCTGATAAAGACAATGATAATAATAATAACAATGTTATGACAATGACAATGGCAATGATAGTGACAGTGATAATGATGACGATTGTTGTCACAATAACTGTTACTATCGCTATCACCATCACTATCATTATATTATCACTATCACTAGTACCGCCACTATCATTATCATCACTACCACTATGATCATTATCACTACCATCACTATCAGTATCATCACTATCACTGTGATCACTATCAGTATCATCACTACCACTATCATTTCACTACCGCACTATCGCTATCTCACTATCCTATCATCGCTATCACTACCGCCATCATTATGATCACTATTACTTCTTCGCAATCACTACCGTCACACCACTAGCATCCCAATCGCTTTCACGATCATCTATCAAAGCGCGGAAGTGATTTGTTGGGGCGGGGTCAGTGGGGTGGAGCCAGACTCGAATTCTGGTTCCTGGTTCTCATTCGGCTAAACAACTCAACAATAATTTTCTATAAAGTGCGAATGGAAAGTGATGTGATGTCACATCAAACTAGAGGTACTAGACCTAAGTTTTAGCCTGCCGATGTATCAAAAAGACTGAAGAGGATGAGACTTGTGGCCGGAACGGTCGACAAATGTTGCGTCGCATATTTCGGTTGAACATGATAATGATTACTCTAAAATTGATTAGTTTGATTAATTCAAGGCAATTAAAAGATAGGATGTTGCATAACTAAAGAAATTTACCGATTACAACCCTCACCCGAGTCTGTATATGACAGTGACAAATCCTGACTGTGTATGAGTATTCTTCATAGGTTATTTCAGCTCAAAATGAGCGGAAAAAATGCTTTGCAAAAGTGGGCACGGGTGGTCATTTCTGTTCAAATGAGGAAGCGAACGATGGTAATGCATTGAAATGGATCTCCGTGCTGTTTAGAGCTATCTGGGCGCATTGATACCAGAACATCTCTCCACTGTTGTAGGTTTGAAGGGTGCATTTGGAGGCTTTCACCACTGGCGACGTTTACCCAAGCTAACAATTTCTACGCAGCCCTGCTTTTTTTGTTGTGATTATCTTCTATTTATTACACTGAGATGTTGAAGAATGAAGTGGTCAGGCAAATGTGCCTCAGTGGTCGTAGTGGTAGAGCACGCGTCCCCGGATAGGATGAAACGTGGGTTCGAATTCCGCCTGAGGCCGCGTTTTTGCTCACCACTCAATTCTTTTAGGTATCTTCTATTTATTGATAATTTTTCGCTCACACTATGAATGTTGAATTTTCGTTTACTAAACTCTACCATATTTTTGCAAATTTCTCTTGTTTTTTCACGTTCTCTACTGTTTTGCAGTTGAATTACCACACGTCTCCAGATCTCAGTAAAATTCAAAGTTGATAAGTAATGACTTATCAATTCAGAATACATACATCGAAGCTACAATATTTGAAAAAACACAAGCTTGTGGAAAAGATTGTTCATTATTTGCGGCGATAAGTTATTGATAAATGACGCACCCTGCTCCAGCGTGATTCACTCCCCATATGAGAGTCGTTGAACAAAATCGGGCAAATCTCGTTGTGAGCAGAGGTGCAATAGCATGGAAGCAGATTATAGTTGATATGAAGAGTAACGTGGTGCATACTGTCTAAAAAAATAAATTGTTCAATAGTCAATCGGAATTCATTTAACTGACCGCCTCTTGCGGTGGCATGATCTTTCAATAAACCCAAAAATGTAGAGTGGCGTGCAAAAATATTCGCTTCAGCCCGAATGACGGATGATCCTGGCTGACGCAAATGTTTCTGCGCACCAAACCTACATTATCAGATTAATAAATTTTTCAGTTTTCAAGGTCGACCATTCTGAGGTAAGATTCATCAACCGGGTAATACGTACATAATAAGTCCATGCCGTAAAGTCCTGAAATTGATGAAATGCTCTAATTTTAGGATTAGAAAAGAGAATAAATGAATTTTGAGTGGATAAGAATTTTTTCCGTAACTTTCCTGTGGATAAGAATTGATAAGAAGTTTCTCAGTGTGAAAACTTCAATGTTATTCTACCCGCACTTTTTTGCAGTCCACTTATGTATTGATCATTCTATTATACGCACTGTAAATATATTTATCTTGTTGAGCTTGTCATTAATGATCATTTTTTGTGCCAAAATCGTTTGCAGAAACGTTCAGCTACTCAACTTAGAAACCATGAACTGCGACAACCTCTAGAAGTCCTCATCAAGTGGTGAGAATTAGGAAAAGCGGTCAATCAAAATACTAATCAACATACTTGCTTATGTTAGAGCACTCAGCATCAGCTTTCTTGTAATAGATGAAGATTATGAATAGTGAAACCAGACTGTCATAGTTTGACGTTATTTGATAAACAAAGAAGTGTTAGTTTGAAAAGAGGCGTTGCCTTCGTAAACGGGTATCAGGGTCCTTCACAGAGGACTAATGCGACTATGCACTTGATTGAAAAAACTGGCAGATGTCAGGAATACTAATCCCACATTTTACTATCTCACATTGACGTATACTATTTCTATATATACATTGCTCATGTGAGTGGCTAAATGTGTCTTCGGCGTCATTTCAGTCAAAATCTTTTCTAAGTACATGGGAGATGACTAAAGCGCAGTCCTAAAAAATAGTCCCGTAACAACTTTGCATGACTAGAACAATTTACGCACAAAACACGACAATACTCGACAAATGGCCTGCAAAAACTTTCCTCTTTCGCAGCGTTAATAAAATAGGTATTTCTCCTCATTGTATTGTCGTCTTGATTCTCGATTTCTCGATGACCGGGTAGACTGCACTACTCAGCTCTAGTGAGGGAGAAAGGAGGTAAAAAGGGTGTTATTGTGGAACACTGATCTCTTTCTTGCTTACCCAAGTCATTCAATAACTTTGCATGGAAGGAGTAAATGAACATTAGGCTTGGAACATAGAGCTAATATCAATACACATGTCGTCATTGGCTCAACGTTGCGGTATGTAATGATTTGACTCTGCCCTTGCATTCATTGATGTCATTGTACTAAACTTGCCCATAACAGAAAAAAACATTCAATTGGTTACATACATCAGAGAGCTCATGCAAGCTCCTGCGCACATAAATATATCACCTGTATCACCTTGTCCCGTTGATCGTCGAGTGACTCGAGCGGGTACCACGACTCTTCCATTCTTCCCTACCGCGTGCAAGAGTAGCCTAGTGGGTCCTCCTCGCTCTAGGGATTCCCTGAGCATCATATCTTTCTTCCATCGCTTTCGTGAAGAAATCGGACCAACGAGTCAGTGGTCCTCCTTTAGAGCGCCTGACGTCCCGAGGAATCCAGGCGGTAACGGCTCTCGTCCATCGATTGTCGTTGAAACGCATCACTCATCCGGCCCACCTATCTTCATGTCCAAGCGAGTATAACGGCGTCTCTGATTTTCGATCGTTGACGTAGGTGGAACTTCGTATCCTTTCTCTCATTTGCGAGATACGGCATATTCCTAGCATCGATCTTTAGACTGGGCGTTCGATAACGCCAAGTGATCTTTCATTCTGCTTACGTAGCAACCAGGTTTCTGCTGCGTAAGTTAAGGCACGGATAATTGTCGAGTCGAAAAGGTAAGCACGGAGTCGGATGTTCTTTGTTCTCTTCACTACATCTTCAATGCTCTTAAACGTTCCCCAAGCCGCTCGTTTCCTCCTGCTCAACTCTGGAGCTAGGTCGTCCATCTTGTTGATTTCACGACCTAGATAGACGTAAGTGGGTCATTCGGAGATTGTCGTTCCGCTCAGCGTGAATGGGGCATTCTAAACCCATCCGTTCCTCATGAACATCGTTTTCGTTAGATTTAGTTGAAGACCAATCTTTCCACAGGCGTTATCGAAATCGGTCAACATTCGTTCCGCTTGGCTAATGTTTGGTGTTATGAGAACGATATTGTCAGCAAAGCGAAGATGGCTTAATTGTCGACCGTCAATTTTCATTCCCATATCGTCCCATATTAATGTTCGCATAACTTTTCATAGGGTGGCAGTGAATGTTATGGCGAAATTGTATCGCCTTGTCGAAATCTTCATAAAGCTCAGGAAAGGTCATTGTGTGCCGAGTAGGGACGCCCTGGTTATCCAGAGCCTCTATAACCCTCTTCTGTTCCCACTGAATCAAGGGCTTTCTCCAGATCGATGATAGTGAGACAAAGTGGTTGTTTGTACTCTCGTGGAACTTTACTGAGTCTTGTAAACGTTGGATGCGGTCTATGGTACTAATCCATCTCGGAACCCTGATTGCTCTCATGGCTGTTTTTCGTCCAGTGTTCTGTCAATCCTATTTAGGATACTCGAGTAAAGAGTTTATAGACAACGGACAACAAGCAGATTGGGCGATAATTGCCTATGTCGTGTAGATCTCCTTTTTTAACTGCAACACAGTCTTGCTGCTTTGCATTGAATGGGAACCTTGCATTCCGACATGTAGCGAGTGAAGAGCAGAGCTATGGTGTTTATGAGAACTGGCGGCAGGTTCTTCAGCTGCTCTGGTCTAATCCTATCTGTACCGGGTGTTGTTCCGTTCTTCACCGGCGATATAGCATGACGGATTTCGGAAGGGAGGACCGACGCAACGACCTGTTCAGCCTCTTTCAATTTATATGAATGCAGGGGGACATGGCTAGCGATGAGATCCGAATAGTACTGGTGGATGATTTTCTCCATAGCCCTTCTGGAAGTTGTAAGTGTCCCGTCAGGGTATCGGAGTGCAATCATCTTGGTCTTATAGTTGGCGAAGCCTCGCTGGGCTTTGCGAATGCTCTTCCCAGCTTCTGCAGCTTCTGCCAAGACTGCTGCTCGTCTCTATTCAAGTCTTTTTAATCGCTTCTCTGCAACGTTTCGCAAGATCGGACGTAAGGTTTCGGTTGCCTGCAGTTCCTGCGATTCAATATTGACGTCATCAGCTCGAGTGACTGCGGAGACAAGCGTCTCTTCGCGACCTTAGAACTCTCGGTTTCATAGCGCTAACGTGAAGATATTTAACGAGTTGATCGTATTCCTTGTCGATGTTGTCCACGACGGTATCTTCCCAAGAGCCGACTAATGATTTGATACATCCCAGTTTATGGTAGTTCTGAGACTTCGTTGTTTGAATTTGGCGGCTTTCTCTCCTCTCCACGAAAAACGGAACGTTGCGCGAAGGAGGCAATGGTCTGATCCAGTGTAGAACTTGGGAACAATAGCGACATCGGTTAGGCAAAACCTTTCGATTTACTAAGATGTGGTCTATTTCGCTGTGGTACTCTCCATTGGGAGACCCCTCGTCCATCGCTGAAAGTGAGGCTTTTGGAATTGCGAGTTACCATAGATGGTCTGTGTCGTCATGATAAACTCAGATAGCCTCTCACCCTGTTCATTCCATTCTAGTCCGTGGGTCCCTATGTGACCTTCTTCAGACGTTCTTCTAGGTCCAATTTTTGCATTGAAATCTCCGACAATGACCTCGAAGAATGTATGATCTTCTCTGAAGAATTTTTCGAGGTCCATATAGGACGCTTCGACTTCGTCTCCAGTCATAGCTTGATGTTGATGCGTAAGCAACGAAGATGGTCAAAGCCGGCATAGAACCACATCGTTTCAACCGTAATCCTCCGATACGGGTTGTTAGCAGTTTAAACGAATCGATGTTCACAGTCAAATTCGATTTGACGAAGACGCCAACGCCGCCGACACCTGTGCTATCGCATGTTCCAAGGAGCAGTTTCTTCTCCTGGTGTCATAAACAGCGTGAAAAGAATGCCGCCTTCTCGTCTCAGCCAGGCCAATGAAGTCGTACCTTATCCTTCTTGCTTTAATCAGTAGGCCTTCTACAGCGGATTCGTGAGCTAGGGTTCCTGCATTGTAGGTACAGGTCTTCATTTTGGACCGTTGCAATCTTGTCAGCCTAGTTTGGCCCTGAGATTTTAGCAGCCTCTCCGTACTACTCTTACCTGGCGCTGCCGTACCAGGGGCTTCTTCGGGTCAGAGGAATGAGGCCCATAATTGTTACTGTTTTTTGGCACTTTGATACCCAACGTATATCTTGTCAGGCTTTAAACGTGGGGGCTGGGTACTCACGAGTAGCTTGCCAGTCTCTATCGGAGGAGCGGGAGGAGCTTATTTGTTGGAGGCGACTCCTAACCGCCTCCCATGTACTTCCCAGCCGCTTGATCGCAGGCTTTTGGCCGACTTGACTCGAAAAAATAGAGTTTTGTCAAGTCGGCGTTGCAGAACCACTGAGCTCACCCCTGAATCCACCTGCGTCTGTGGGAAGCACACGGTCGCTTTTGGTTCGCGTTTATTCGCCTATCCACCACCTGGGGACGCTCCACGCGCTATCTCGACTAACCGGGCTGGATCCCTCAAAGAGGGAGGTTCGTGGACCTGAATATATACTCAATCTTTTTTTTTACGACGTTTGAAGATTTGAATCTGTGGCGTATTCCGCACAAAAGACTGAAACTGAACGCTTTCTGCTTCTGTTCTAATGTGCGCTTATCAAATATTCTGGCTCGATGATTAGAATCGGTAGCTGAACAATGAGGAACGACTGAGCTCTGGAGCCGAGTAGGAAGTGGCCGGCAAATTGAAAAGCTTTTAAGAGCGTCGAGATTAGGAAAGAAACACACAGGGTGATAATAGTAGTAGTAGTAGTAGTAGTAGGAAGAAGAAGAAGTGGAAGAAAACTAGTTCTTTTGTATCCTTCGTTCGATGGCCAACGCTTTTAGGGATTTAGTTTAGAGAGAAAGAGATATTGTGTGACACTATTCGAGTAATTCGGTGGATTATCGATGACATTTCGATCTGCTATTCTCACTTCTCAGCCTCCTCAAGCGCAACACAGAAAATCATACGAAAATGTTATTCTCACGTGACCTGGCTCATTCGCCCACGCGTACCGAACATTTAGCATTTATCCGAAACAACTTAACGGTAGTGTACATTGATATTTTTGACCCTTTGCGCAAGATCATAGTCACTCTGAAATCAATACCGCTGTGTTCCTGTGTCATTTCGCCAAATTGTGATATACCATCTAGATGTTTTCTATATGAGAAGACAAAGTGATTCACCCATTGTACTCATTCGAGCATGCTTTTTGATATAAGGCACATACTCCTTAAATTCATGCAACCCTCTTTTTTGCTAGAATAGAAAACGCGATTTTCCGAGTTGCACAAACGATCATAGAGCGGTTTTGACAAATCGACAGCGCAATATATCACGAGGAAGCTCAAGAACTGCCACGGTCTATAGAGCCACCATTTTTTAAACACCTTTTGATGGCGATAGTGAGTTCGTTTTATCTGAAGGGAAAACCAACAGGATTAATATTTAGATTTCAGTTATTGTTTTGGATAGAGCAAGAGCAGCAGTTAGTAGTGCCTGTATCTGAAAGCAAGATGATAGGAGTCTGTGGAATCCCTTCCTCTACCACTAAATATATAGTCAGTCTTTTTCAAGACGTCTGAAGATGTTGAATCGTCAGGCGTAAGAAAGATTGAGAACATATTCGTCAATTTGTGTAATTAGTCAACCGAGATCCTTACTTCGGTTGAATGCAAAACTGCAAGGAGAACCCTTTGCCAGCATTCTACAACATTCATGAGAAAGACAAGATTTCAAGCGGCAGCAAAAACAGTAATTGAAAAGCTTTGTGGAGGATGAATTGACGAAACAAGATGAATGGAAAAAGTGCTCTAGACCCGTACAACGAAAATGTGATGACATGTCATGTAAAATAGTCAAATAATACTGTTTAAAACTGCATATTCATGTTTTCAGCACCCGAGTGGCCGGTATCTCGTCACCTGCATTGCTTCTTACGTGTCGTATGGTGGAACGCCGAGTGACTTAAATGGGCATCATTCACCTATATCACCTGCTGTCTGTTGATCGTCGAGTGATTCCAGCGGGTACCACCAACACTTCCAATTTTCCCTATCGCTTGTAAGAGTAGCACAATGGTCCTCCTTGCTCTAAGAGATCGCTGAGCATCACATCTTTCTTCCATCGCTTTCGTGAAGAAATCGGACTAATGAGTCGGTGGTCTTCCTGTAGAGCGCTTGACGTCCCGAGGAATCCAGTCGGTAACGGCTCTCGACCATCGGTTGTCGTTGAAGCACATCACGTGTCGGACCCACCTTATTTTCAATATCCTGGCGTGTAGAACGGCGTCTCTGATTTTCGATCGTTGACGTAGGTCGGAACTTCGGATCCTTTGTTTCATTTGCGAGATACGGGGTATTCCTAGCATCAACCTTTTGACTGCGCGTTCAATAACATCAAATGATCTTCCATCCTGCTTGTGCAGCGATCAGGTTCCGATGCATACGCTAGGGCAAGAATAATCGTCGAGTCGAAAAGGTGGGCACGGAGTCGGATGTTCTTTGTCCTCTTCACTACATATTCGATGCTCTTAAACGTTCTGCAAGCAGATCGTTCCTCCTGCTCAGTTCTGGAGCTAGGTCGTCCATCATGTTAATTTCACAACCTAGATAGACGTAATCGAAGTATCCGGAGATTTTCGTTGAACGTGAATGGGGCATTCAAAACCTCTTTATAAGCATCGTTTTCGTTGGATCTAGATGGAGATTAATCTTTCCACAGGCGTTGTCGAAATCGGTCAACATTCATTCCGCTTGGCTGATGCTTGGTGTTATGAGGACTATATAATTAGCAAAGCGAATACGGTTGTACTGTCGACCACCAATTTTCACTCCCATATCGTCCTATTCTAATCTTCGCATTGACGTTTTAGAGGGTGGCAGTGAATAACTTTGGCGAAATTGTATCGCTTTTTGAACCTCTTTTCTTACGTCGATGGTGATATTGTTGTAGAATGGAGATGTTTTGGTCATGAAATCTTTCTATAGCTCACGAAGGATAAAGTAAGATTTTATGTACCGAGTACGGCCGCCCTAGTTATCCAGAGCCTCCATAACTGCTTCTGTTTCCACTGAATCAAAGGCTTTCCTGAAATCGATGAAAGTGAGACAGAGCGATATTTTGCACTCTCGCAAAACTTCATTTAGTCTCGTAATCCTGTGAATGTGGTTCATGGCATCAAGTCCTTTCTGGGAACCTTGCTTGTTCGCATGGCTGCCCTTCTTCCAGTGCTCTGTCAATCCTGTCTACGATGACACGAGTGAAGAGTTATAGACAACGGACAGCAAGCAGATTGGGCGATAATTGCCTATGTCGTGAAGATCTCCCTTTTTTACCAGCAACACAGTCTTGCTCTCTTTGCATTGAATGGGAACCTTGCATTCCGAAATGTAACGAGTGAAGAGCAGAGCCAGGGTGTTTATGAGAACTGGCGGCAGGTTCTTCAGCTGTTCTGGTCTAATCCTATCTGGACCGGGTGTTGTTCCGTTCTTCACCGGCGATATAGCATGACGGATTTCGCAAGGGAGGACCGGCGCAACGACCTGTTCATCCTCATTCAATTTATATGACATTAAGGGGACATGGCTAGCGATGAGATCCAAGTAGTATTGGTGAATAATTTTCTCCATAGCCCTTCTGGAAACTGTAAGTGTCCCCTCAGGGTATCGGAGTGAAATCATCTTGGTCTTATAGTTGACGAAGTCTCGCTGGGCTTTGCGAATACTCTTCCCAGCTTCAGCAGCTTCTTTCATAATTGGCTGCTAGTCTTTCTTTGATGTTATCTTCGATCGATTCTCTGCAGCGTTGCGCAAGATTGGACGTAATTCTTCGGTTGCCTGTAACTCGCTGCAATTCCACGTTGACGTATCAGCTCGAGTGTCTGCGTAGACAAGCGCCTCTCCGTGACTTTAGGACTCGCGGCTTTCATAGCGCAAACGTGAAGATATTCAACGAGCCGGTAGTATTCTTTATCGATGTTGGCCTCAGCGGTATCTTCCCGGCTAATGATTCAAAGACATTCCAGTTTATAGCAGTTGTGAAGCTTCCTTTGAATTTAGCGGCTTTTTCTCTTTTCCTGGAAAAACGAATAGCTGCGCGTAGGAGGCGATGGTCTGATACCATGTGGAACTTAGGAACAACAGAGGCGCGTCATTCATACACACAGTTTTTCCCAGATCGCGTGCAGCAGTAACCCAGTGGGCCCTCCTCGCCCTCCGTTAAGCATCGTATCTTTCTTACAGGCTTTTGTCGGTGGTCATCTTGTGGTGCACTTGAATTTTGAACGATATCTGTCGGTAACGGTTCTTCTCCATCGGCTGCTGCTGGAGCGTATTAAGTGTTCGGCTCATCTTGAATTTCATAATCTGGCGTGTAGAGCGGCATCTCTAATTCTTGATGCCTGACACAGTATTGAAAACATCGCGTCCGTACTTTCATTTACGACACGCGGGATTCAAAAACTTGCAAAAGCAGGTGAACATGTTTCTCTTGTAAGCCGGCTACATTCGCAGCAAGACGCGATTCGCCAGTTACGGGATTGGTCTTAAAAACACCACTTTTTCTTGAACAAAACGACCATCATGGATAACTATGCTCTGCAATGAACTGCACAGCAAAGATGTGATTAGAGAAGTGCTGGCTTCCCCATCACTAATGAAAACGGACCGTCCAAATATCTTCATACCATATATGTAACATTACAACTAGTTTGAAGCATTCTCTTTTCTGAACTCTCTGCTGAGCAAATTTTTCATGTACAATTTGATGCACAGAAAAGATTTGCCTTATGGGAAATTTATATTGGACCTCATCTTGGCAACCGTCAGGTGCCTCTTCGAAGGACTGAGCTAATTCAATGAAGTTCTTTATACCAAAGAACTAAGTAAATTTTGCGACGAATCTGGTAGATTTCTTCAAGATCCGCGGACAAAGAAAACTATAACTCAATCTTATCTCTAAATTCAGAAGAGTCGCTGCACGCAGCTGATTTTAAAGTGGTGAAGCGTAACGCGTTATGGACATATCTAGCTCACAATAAGTTCAAAAATTTCCACGGAGTGCAATTATGAATAAGTGAAGACGATGGAAATTTGCCTAAAGTTTCTATTAATTCTGCCTTGTTGAGCTGATAGGAGATTTCAAATATATTCTTTGGTTTTTCATGGGTAAGGTATCGGCCAATTTCCCATTAAGAAGTGGTGACAACCTTTTGTCAGATCAAAAAGGAGAGCATGCCTTCCGAATTGCACTGGATAATTTTGAAACTTTAGCCTCACCTGGACTAGGAAGCGCCAATTCTTCTTGTTGTAGCTTGCATGATAGTTATTAATGTGAGCTTTACTTCGTGTAGTCATCTAAACAAAACTTTGTTTTTGCAAAGTTGGCTTCTTTTATATATGTGTACTTCAATTGAATATCCCTGTGTGCACAAGCGCACTTTCCATTCAAATGCTACAGTGTTGCCGAAACGCTATCTTTCTGTGATTCTCTGGCCAACCCAATACAGAACTGAGACAAATTTTTCTGTATGTCGTCATAAAAGCTCCGCGGTTATAATGAATCATGGTCGTATAGTAATGCCTTTTATTAGGTTGATGTCGGTTGTAGCCGCTGAAGATAGTTTGAAAGTGAACTTGCATAATAAGTACAGATAAATAGCATAGTCTCTTGAGATTTAAGAAGCTTTCTATGACTCTGAAATCTTGGAAGCCTTTTACTCGCTCCTTGTTCCCAATGCTGCTGTATTGGGAGCTCGTGCGGGACCGACGGAATAAGGCTCGCCTACTTTGCTGTGTTTAGTTTCTGACATTCACTTAAAGCTTGACGAGCTCTGAGTGAAATACCTGGATATACCTATGGGTAACTCTCTTTCACCGTAACCTAACCCTCTAAAACCAAGCTATACGTTTCGTTGCCGTGCAGCGTGACGTCAAACCCAACTCAACTACTGTAATGGTGGCGTCACTCTCGCGGGAAAGCAGGTACACACAGTCAAACATGTTTGCACAGATAATAGTCACCAATGCGTCTCGTGGGAGAGTGACGGTTCTATATCGCCTGTCTATCAACGTTGGTCCTCAAAATACTGAATAAAAGGCCACATTGTTGAGGGCAGTTCTTAACAGCCTCCCATGTGGTTTCCATTCAGTATTGGAGACTATTCCAATCAGTAGAATGCAGTATGTACAAACGGCAACACTACGGCACACGCATGTAATACTATGTCTCCAATAATTCGTAAAGCTCGAAGTTGATATAATACATTCAATAAAATCAGCTAGTGTTTCGGCGGTTTCACCTTCTACTGAGTCTGGGAAGATTGCTTACCTACAACTTAGTCAGCCTAACCCCTCTACAATTTTACTAGAAAAAAAATCATAAAACGTGAATTTCAATCGAATCAAGCGCAGAAGAAATTTCAACTTACTGACCCTTTTTTATAAGTCCTCCACTAAGCTGTGAATTGGAAAAGAGCTCTACTGTTTTACATGGACTCGAATGTATTTCTCACGTCATGATAACAGTCTTAAACTGTACCACTTCATGTGTGATAGTGAAGCCTTCTTTCCCAAGGTTCATGTTTGGATTCAAGGCGTTTGTCCAAAATTATTTCAATATCTTACGCGCTGAGGTTTTATGATCCTGATCCTGTAAAAATAACAATGTTGACTTTCACTTCAAAAGCCTCTCGTCATATGCCTGTGTCCCACGCAAGCGCAGCCGGGTACCTCATGTCCACGTGGAGCATTATCTAGTCGGCAAACTTGAGCTAGACCAAGTACCTCGCTAGGCTCACACAGAGCGCAGACAGAAGTCAACATAACAGGTTGGGGAAAAATCCTGAGGAAACACTAGTAACTTTTTTGGATGCTGGCCATTTTTGTGTTTTTGGGCTCATATGAAAGCCCGTCTTTCTCCGCGTTAACTGGTATATAGTTTATTTACTTATTTCAGAATGGAGTTAACAAGCGAGTTTAGGTTGCTGATATGGCCGTTAAATGCAACGGTGGCAAGTGAACGCATCTATCTGCCTTGGGGTGAAGACACACATGGTAAAGTACGGTGTACAGTGGTTCAAAAAGTTTCGAAGCTTAAGATAGTTTGGAAGATCAGCCACGTTTATGTCGTTCAAAATAGGTTGATCGTCAAGCTGTGATTGAAGCGACTGAAGAAAATCCCTCATAGACAACTCGGATGCTGGCTGATGATTTTGATTGTGACCACAGAACCATTGTTAACTCGATTCTGATATAAGTAGATAAATTACATACCAGTCAATGCGGGAAAAGACAGGCTTTCAAATGAGCCTAGAAACAGAAAAAATTGTCGACATCTGAAGAAGTTGCAAGCATTTTTCAGAACTTTTTCCCTAACCTATCACTTGCACAGGAACATATTCCCTCAGGGCGTAGGATCCCGAAAGCATTCTGGATTAACAAATAAATCCGAACATAAACCGCTTGTCGTAATACACTAGCCATTGCACAGCATATAAGATTCTATTTTGATGTAAGATTTGCACTTACACTCTATGTGATCTCTGCTCTCTTGTGTCCACTTGAATAACTCAGAAGAAGACTAATATAAAGTGGTTAGTATCTGAAGGTTGTTTTGTGATCTTTGTGACTTGATTCAGGATTTGTCAAGTTTTTATAATAAACTAGTGGAGGTGCCGGGCCGACAGGGTTTCGAGTTAAATAATATTTCGATGCTCGAAGGCAAAACTGCCGAAACGAGCTATTTGCATTTATCATGTTGCAGCTTATTTTAGCTTATAAATAAAATAGTGCAAATTGTTGAAGAATGCCGAGGTTAATAAATATTCGGTCTTGAGAAGTACTATTATCTATGTAAGCACAGAGAGTACGTGTCATCCCTTGATGGATTCGCTCCCTCAGAGAAGCACAGAATCATATTTCATCCCGTTTAATCTTCTATCTGCCACACAGAAACGTGTTAAGTGCCTCGAATCTAGCTAGTGTGAGAGTGTCCTTTATGAGGTGATTTCACCTCTGGCTGAGTAATTGAATTTAACCTGGCACTTTCAAAACCCTTTGCTCTACAAGTCTCTATAGAACTCGTAAGCAGAAAGCTTGGTGTTGCAAGTGTTCTAAATTCTTTTCCGCCACTTGGAATGCAATGGTTATCCGTTCAGCAGATGATGACATTGATTAAATCCACCGTGTTTTCACCGCCTTGTTGTAATGGCTGTTTTTGTGCTCCAAACAGCGGTGCATTTCTTGGGCTTCCTCGACGTTCTCAGCACGATACTAGAAACAGTTTGAGGTTCTATTGAAAATCTGAGCTAAGAAATGCATGTGACAACAGAACAGACGTGACAATGGTAAGGTGCTGATCGCAGCGATTTTATCAGCCGGACCACTGAAAACAAGCGCCCACACGCAAGAACTACAAGGTTCGTGTTTCTTAAACAATTGCATTCGTTGAAACACTATGAAAGAAGATAAGTGTTGTGCCAACCTCAATTTATTAGTGATCAACGGTGCTAACGTTATATAAGTCGAGCAAGATATACGACGTTGGAATGGTTGGCAATTATTCGAGAAACATACAACGGAATTTTACTTACTTTTAGTCTATTGGTTACATGTACCATATTCGAATTCCTGGTTAAATCACAAATCTTTAACCGAGCTAACTGCTTTAATCAGTAAATTTGCAGTAGGCGTTGCATTTTGCGCTATTCCAGTTAAAATTTCCAACCAAAGGATGTAAGTATGCAAAGCCGGACTCACCAGTCGTAATCTTGCCAATGTGAGGAGATCAAGGCAACCGGCAAATGCCAATACTACAATGCTCGTCCAGAAATCGATGAAATCAGAAAGAAATTGTCCACATACTGTAGGGCTGAACTTGAACTCTAGGCTGCTTCTGTCAAAGATGTGGCAGCACGATTCTGGAAAGCACTAAATTATTATGATCACACAGATCTCATTAGGCTACAAATATTCGCTTACTCAACTGATGTTGATTTCAGTAAGTTCTCATCGGCCATTAATATTTGTGCATTTTCGACTGGTGTAAAAAAACCTGGTATCCCTCTCCTTTTAATTAAATTTTTGCTTTCCTATTAAAGTAGAAAAAAGACATTCTGTGACTTGCGAACTGCCGCTGTCCAAGTGTTTCAATTTCTACCGTAGAAACTTTGAAGAGAAAGGACAGCATTAGTCCGCTAATGGATTTCTTCGTGGTGCGAGAGGAGGCTTCTACACTATATACGGTGATATGTGAGTTTTGATATTATTTAGTCTTATAGAATGTTTCAAGCTTTTGGCGAGGTCCGATACAGCATTTTGCCTGCCAGACTTACGCTTCGGCATTGCCAAAACTCATATCCTCAAATGGCTTCAATTTGCAACTAATAGTAGCGGTGCCAATGAAGTATCACTCCACGTCAAGTGGAATGACCAGTCAATGTTGCGGTCGAGAGCGATTTTGTAGTCGACGGCTCATGGTTCTTAAGACGACATATCGCAATACCTCCGGTTGACTCTTTTGAGACCTCACTCAAAGTTCTAGTCTGATATATGGCAGAATGATATATAGAATGAAAACGATTGGAAGGTATTGCTATATGCCGTCTTCCCGCCCATAAGCCATCTATACCGCAACATCACGTGATCGTACTCTACGTGGAATGATACTTCTGCCGCGCCGCTACCATTAGCTGCAGATGTGAAAAGTAACATATGCTACTGATGAAGCTTACGAAAAAGCCGAAACGTACGTCCAACACTCGAAATGCCTTATAAGTCCTCTCGAAAGACTTAGAGCAATTTTTCAGACTATGCTGAATTATAAGCGAGTTCTCAAGTAGTCGATCAAAAGGTATTAGGCGATTTTTTTTTCGCTCATAAGTGATTAGTGAGAATCCTTCGAAATCAAAAAAGTGTATATCTTCCGAAAGGCACCGATTTTCTATCATACTGAGGTTCACGCTTGTTCTATCGAAAAGATGCTGATGTTCACCTGCTTAACCTCTCAGTTATTTGTTTTTCTTGCTAATGTTCTATTAACATTAAATTTTCCCCTCGCTTTAAAAACTAATTTAGTCGTTCATAAATTATATTCTCACATACAAATATGTGCACATATATTTGTGTGTGTGCGGCTGAGTGTGTATGTGTGTGCTTGGTGTGTGTGCACGTCCTCGTATATACACACTTAGAAGTACGAGCATATATATGGTGTGCACTTGTGTGCATTGCGTGTGAGTGTACATGTCTGTGAGTGTGTGAGTGAGTGAGTGAGTGAGTGTGCATATATATATAATATATATATATATATATATGAGCTCATGTGGCGCAGTGGTTAGAGGTGCTCTGCGTCGCACGCGAGTCAATGGTTCGATCTCGCGCTCATGGCTCACCAAGCCATCCATCCCTCCGGGGTCGGTATATTGGTACTAGGCAGGTCTCAGACTTGTTTGGGAGGATAAGCAGCACTGACTCGGTTCAGCGGGAGGCCACCGCGAGTCATTGTAAAGGCCGGATATGCATTCAATCACCTCAAACGAAGTTAAAAATTGAAGTCGAATGCATGGCGCATCCCTTAGGGATTGATCAACGCCGAGAGCTTTATCCTTTATTTTTATATATCTATATATATATATGTGGTGTGTGTGTATGTAGATAAATTATACCAAAGGCTGCATAGCATTATTTGTACAAAAAGGTACTGTACTTTATTGCAATGATTTTCGTGCTCCTTGGGAGAGAGCCTTCTTCATTCACTCCGTAGATTTTTGATGATTATCTGATTGCATTGTTTGAAAAGTGGTTTCACAATGGACATCGGAAGTGCAACGGTTTAGCAGGCGCTCCCGGATGGAGTAAAATGTGGGTTCATATCCCACCTGGCACAATCGTTTTTGTACAGCTCTCTACATCATTGAGTAGATTGAAACACCACACCATTGCAAGAGACTGTCAAATAAAAATGAACTCTGACTAATAATCATTTGATAGTTTATATTTCGACAAGTTTAATACCATAGTGCATCCTCACTTTTTTGAAAAGGTTATTGTACAGCGTTATAACTAGAAAATCAAGATCACGTTTCACTTTCGATATAAGCTCTTCTCTCAGCTAGGCTTTGGGGAATGTGTTTCGACACATTTTTAGCAGTCATTTGATAGCGTAAGTTTTGATAACTTATATGCTGATCTGGCAATTTGGTTTTCACTGAACGCTGGAAGAGCGAAAAGAAGACTACGCTTTCCATTCCTTGATTTGGGCTTAATGTTATAACTCACTGCGAATTTCTTTGGCATACAGCGAGAAAATGGAACCCGAAGTCTTTGGATTAGTGCGATAATTTTTTTTCCGGTCGGCACTCATACTGTGCAAGATACGTGCTTCGGCATTACAGAATGGTCAGTTGTATGGTGCCTTATGTCTAAGCCAATTTCCTATGAAGGCGCACTTTCTTATATAAAGGGATCGTCAACGAACATGTTACACTGCGTGCGGGTAAAGTGAAGATTACACTTTACACGCTTCAAAGATAACATATCACTACTGTCCAGTGAAACGATTGTCAAATATTGCAATAACTAACAGTTGATTGCTCAAGGCTGGTATTTTCTCTATGTAAGGAGACTCTCTCTCCTGGAAGGGGTTGGCTCAGGTGAAAGGCACAGTGCATCTTACAAGGCTGTAATGCCGAAACACTTGTTATGCACTCTAAGAGTGGAGATAGAAGGTCTCATAATTGGCTCAGTAATACATTATCTGACTATTTGCTCTAAAAAATTCCAAATATATGACAAAATTGAGCGCTTTCGAAACGGCTTTGAAATCGGTGCTCGCACTGCGAATCGGGAGACGTGCGATTGTGAGGGCTGAAGATGAAACGTAATGTTACTCCTGCTGCTATAGCGTACTCGCAAGGTTTTCTCAGAAACTAGACTCATTTTCAAAATCGCTAAAATTTAGGTCATCGAATGACTTTCAGAAGTCTGGGAAACATCAAAAAAACGCCTTGTCGCTAAAGAAATAAATAATCTGTCAATAGGAAGAGCATCAAGAAAACTTACTGTGGAAATAGACGCAGCCATAGGCGATGCAAATGAGCGCCATAGCGCTTATATAGAAGAAAGTATTCCGATTTGTAAACATTACTGAATAACGAATTGGTTTATATGTACAGATGAAACGATTCACTGAGAGGAGCAGTATGGACAAGTATGAAGCCGCCTGAGCTATCATGGTGATCTGTCCGACCGTTCGATTCACAATAAGCAAATCACGAAAATTCCTAAAATAAGAAGGAATATAGTCGAATAAGAGCGTTAAGATTTTCGTGTCCATCAATCACTGAAGGATGCATCATGGGTTCGACCACAACGAACACTGGCAACTGAATGCACGTCTGAGATATGCGATGAATTGTCGTGACGTACATTGTGCCGAAAAAAAAAATGAATTTGTCGTTTTACTGTTTGTCCTTTTGGAAATCCGACACGCAGTATCGTCGGTGAAGAATATAACAGCACCTTGTCCAGACTCGATAAGACCAGAACATCTGAAGAACCTGCCGCCAGTTTTCATCAAACCGTGGCTCGGCTCTTCACTCGCTACCTCTCAGACTGCAAGGTTCCCAATCAATAGAGAATTAACCAGCAAGACCGTGTTGTTGTTCAAAAGGGAGACTTTCACGACATAGACAATTATCGCCCAGTCCATTTGCTGTCCGTTTTTCATGAACTCTTCACTCGAGTCAACCTAGACAGGATTGACAGAACACTGGACGAAGGACAGCCATGCGAGCAAACGGTTCCGAAAAGGTTCAGTACAATAGAACACATCCACACGATCTTGAGAGTACAAACTACTGTTTTGTCTGACATTCATCGACTTGAACAAAGCCTTTGATGAAGTGGAAAGAGAAGAGGTTATAGAGCTTCTGTATACCAAGGGCGTCCTTATTCGCTGCATAACGATCATTCGTGAGTTATATAAAGATTTCACATTTGAAATATCGCTATCCTATAACTTTATTAATATCGATGTAAAAAGTTCGACAAGGCGATACAAATTCGCTAAATTCACTGCCACCTCCAAAACGCCATGCGAACAATGGAGTGGGACGATATGGGAGTGAAAATCGGCGATAGACAATTGATTCATGTTCGCTTAGCTGATGATATCGCCCTTATACTACCACAGATCAGCCAGGAGGAACAAATTTTAACTGATTCGACAGCTTCTGTGGAAAAATGCTATCCACTAAATCTAGTGAAAACGATGTTTCTGAGGAACGGATGGGTTTTGAATGCCCCATTCACGCTCAACGAAACAAGCATCCCCGAATGCTCCAGTCACATCTATCTGGTTTGTGAAGTCAACATAATGAACGACGTAGTTCCAGAGTTGAGCGAAAGGAAACAAGCGGGTTGGGAGCGTTCGAGAGCATCAAGGACGTCGTGAAGAAAAAAGAAGAATTTTCGACTTCGTGCCCACCTTTTCGACTCTACCGCTTCCCCTGCCCTAACGTATACGGCAGAAACCTGGTCTCTATGTAAGGAGGATGAAAGATCGATTGCCATTGTCGAACGCGCAATCGAGAGGTTTATGCTAGGAGTAACCTGTACTTGACAAATGAGAGATTGGAACCGAAATTCTGACTTCTGTCGTCGGCCGAAGGTCAAGAATGCCGTTCTGCACACCAGGCTATCGGACATGAGGTGAGTCGGATACGTTATGTGCTTCAACAACAATCAATGGATGACAGTCGTCACCGACTGGATTACTCGGGATATCAGGCGCTCCACAAAAATACCACCGACACGGTGGTCCAATTTCTTCAAGACACGGCTGTATGAATGATTTGATGCAATCCACTGAGCTGCTCTTGCACGCTAATAGGTTGTCCGCTTGAGTCGCTCGACGATCAACGCGACGAGAGGTTATACAGGCGATACCAATGTGCTGCGTTAAGGCAGCCTTCACAGACAAGCTTGCTACGAGATTTTTACGCCAGAGGAATCAAGGTTTTGAGCAATTAGTGCGAATACGAATCAATGAGCAAGTGAGTGCTGCATGTCACTGTAGTCAGCTCGTCAAGGGAGCCTCTACAGACGACTTTCTTGATATCCATATTTGTAGCTATTCATTTCCGAGCTACTGTTAAAAACAGAACACCTTAGCCTTCTTCACCCGCCTCTATTGATTACGTTTGTGCAAAAGACAGATGACAAACACGAGGCGAATACCTTACTTATAAGTGAAATGATATCGAGTAGATTAGGAGACAACAGAACTTGAGTTCCAATGACGTCTGTTGTTGTGGTCTGGAGACGATCGAAAAAAAGAGGTACGTTGTCTTTGGCGGCATAGATTTTGTCCAGAAGGCTTTGTCTTAGTCAATAACTGGACAAGTATAATAATATAGTAAATAGAAAATCTTTTCGCTGATGCTGGTTCGCTTTTGGAACAGATGATAGATTTCTTCCATGGTAATAAGGTCCTGCAGAAAATGTCAAACACTTAGCAATTTCTAACTTTACGGGCTAAGTTTCAATGCGAAAAGAAAAATAAGTAAACAGACACACGAAGGAATTTGGTGTGGTGTGAGGAGATTAAGCACTGAAGATGTGTTGTTGCGATGTCATCAAAGAAAATGAACACTGATTTCAAAAGAGTCATTTATGAAAGCTACAAAAGTTTTACCACTTTCAAAAAGCTTCTATTTAGTTTTTCTATTATCAAGGTTTTTACCTCTTCAATGATATGATGAATAACGATCTTAAGTCTCGAAAGACCGCAAGAGCGGTGTGGAGATACCCGAAAGGTGATTACATAATTTTTATTATCAAAAATGCTTGAAGATTTAGCAGATATCAGTAAGTGAAGTTAAAGCAAAATAAACCAACCATAAAATGTGTGGTGCCACCCAAAACAGATATGACGAGATGAGGACAGCGTTGGCCGAAGAGTGGAATAAAGTAAGATAGCCGAAAGCAGTTTTGTAAGTCTTAATTTGTAGAAGAAGTATGGAACAGATGCCGTTGGCAAGTATTCCAAGTGTTCCCAACTGAAATGTCTTTAATTTCCTTCAAATCCAACGAATCTTATGTTAACAGCGCTATAAAAGAGTCATGACTCCATTCTTTTGATGCTCTGAATGGAAAATCTGAGGGTTTGACTTTTTTGGTCACGTTTCCGCGAAGTTTGAAATTTCTTCTAAAAGTCTACGTTTACCAACAAGCACAATATATTATAATTTATACCTTTCGTTTCGACCGTTTACTTGAGACCACGCTCAAATTTCAATATGGCTGATAATTATAATCAGATACTACAATAACGGTACTTTTTTATTAATGGGCAGGCATTTTTGAAGGAGAATTTTTGCTGGCAAAAGACTTTCACTATGCCTTCAATAATCATTCTACAGCTTAAATCTCTAAAAATCTAAAATTGACTTACTTTTCTAGTGAGACTTTCTTGCAGGTCTGTACCAATAAAAAAAATTTACTCACGTCGTGCACTATCGCGCCCAAATTTCACAAGAGAAAGCTCTTCTCCTGGATTACTAGTAATTTTTTGATAGCGTAAATCAATTAAATCCCAAAAATATACTTGATTTCAAAGGTTGTCCTAAAGCGATTTAACAGAAAATATAGATTCGCGTTTTGATACGAGTATTTGTTGCAGGACAGAGCTCTTCCCATACACTAGTAGTAATCATTCGAGAGCGTAAGTTTCGATAATTTCAATACCAGTGCTGTTTTTAAAAATACAATATTAATGCACTTTAGTCGAGAAAATATGATTTAATTTCAAACACGCGGCGCATTTCTCGCTGAATACGAAGTGTGAGTGGTGCGGATCGATATGCACGTGAGGTTCACTTGTGGAGTACTATTTTTACCATCGAATTCCTATTATTATTCCGCTCAAAAAACCTCAAACAAAACACCTGATACTCTAAGATTTCCTCTTTTTGGTCATATGCTCTTCGTACGTAAGCTTAGTTGCGGCTTTGTTTGATAAAATAAAATGATAATGGGAAACCCATGCAGAGAAAGCGATAGATCGGAGTTTGCTCTACAATTTCAATATAGAAAATATAGAAATATCCGCGAAGTGGGGAAAAATTTTCAGCTTGATAAAGACAATTGGCGCATCATGTGAGGCACAATTTGATTTTTCTGCTATAGCGCTCTGAGAAACACTCCCAAAAAACAGATTTTTGAAATTTTCGAGATTCACGCCATGCAATGCTTGGTGAAAGTCAAGAAGAGAAGCTCTGTTCAGCGGAATATAAGCGCCATAACGTGTAAGGCGTTTGGAATGGAATTTCATTAATGCGGCTACAGCGATGTAAAAACTGCCTTTTGAAAAAAAAAACGAGTGCTACTTTTATTTCTGTGGAATTTGAGCATTCCAATAATTGCTAAAAAAGGATAGAACGATAAGGCTTTCGACGTTGATGATCCCTGAAGGATGCACCATGCATTCGTCTGTGATTTTTGATTTCTTTGGAGGTGATTGAATCCATATCTGGCTTCTACAATAAGTCGCGGTGCCGTCCTGCTGTACCCACTAAGTACTGCTTGTCCACCCAAAGTAACCTGAGAACTGTCTAATATCAATTTGCCGATCTCGGAGGAATGGATGGTTTGGTGAGCCATGAGCTCAAGATCCGACCATTAACCACGAATGCGACGTAGAGCACCTCTAACCACTGCGCCACGTGCGCTCTGATTACTATTAGTGTATTAAAAAGTCTTTGTGTAGAGTACTAGCAAGTTAACCAGTTATACTGATAACAACTGTATGAAAATGGCTCCCATTGTCATACAAAATAGTTGTATAGTAAGATTAGACATGAGAGAAAAGTCTAGGGTGTCTATGGAAAGCTTCAACCACAAACATGAAATGTCACACTATGACGGCATATGAACACTACTGCAACAAAATTTCTTTTTAAGGGAAGTTCCAAAGAACGAAATTGAAATTTTCATTGCTAGAAAACTATGCCTCACAATATTTTCTCGTGTATTCAAATCTTTCCAAACAGAAGGATTTCATATGGATATGACAACTGCATAGATAATACTCACCGCAGCACAGGATATCACAGCAATTACATTTTCCAGTTCTTCGCTCATGCCGTATATAGCGAAGATTGCTTGCCTGGACGATATTTCCTGCCACGCGAGTTTTTCCGCCGCTCTCGTAACACTAGACCTCAGAGAAAGGGGCGGCGCAAGCACTGTAATGCATGCATGTCTGTAATTGCTTAACGTACATTGCCTTTTTATGATATTTACACTTCCTTAATTACTTGTTGCAGGTAAGACTAAATGCTGGGATATTGCACTCTTGCACTTTTAGTGGTTTTTCTTCTAGGAAAATCACCGTAGTGATCTTTACCCAATCATAATGGTGTTCAGAGGAAATGCTTAAAAAACTTGCATTGCCTTTTTATGATATTGCTTCCTTCATTACTTGTTGCAGGTAAGGCTTGATGCTGCAATTTTACACTCTTTCACTTTGGGTGGGTTTTTTTCTAGGGGAACCACTGTAGTGATCTTACCCAATCATAGTGGTATTCATAGGTAATGTTTTGAACCGCCTTAAGTTTGGTGAGTATATGTACGTTTTGGTGGTGGCGCCCACTTCATCAGTGGCCCACGGTGCTCATTGAACCCTACTTTATTGGAGGGATGAGGAGACGTCATATATGGTACTAGCACGTTAATTGTTTTCACACCATTTTTCAGACGACGAGCACGTACGGCTCTGACGTAAGAACCTCAGAGTGCTCGAACATTCCCACAGACTATATTGAATGTTCAAAACGGCGTTTCAAACATCGCTGAGATGGATTCCCAGAAGTCTTGTGATCACTATTTGCGCTCGCCAAAAATTGTTCTCGTTTTCGAATTTCTATCTGATCTGCCTCCCGGGTAGGCAAAGTTAATGCTTTTAGTAGCTTTTGTTGCAAAGCAATCTGCATTGACACCACGACGACGCGGAGATACTCTTTCTTCTCTTCTACTATCAGCAGTTCAAAGGGCGATTTATTTCTCAAATTACTTGCGAGGTAAATTGAGCCAAGGAGCCAAATTTATTCTATGACCGAGCAAGGGCATATAAGAAATTCCACTGCTGCTGTTCTGTATCAAAAAATTGGATTGTTACCGATATCAGTGAGTCTGTGAATGAATTATTCAAAAAGGTGGAAATCAAAATGCTGGGCTATTGAAGTACATATTTTGCGAAGCGTGGCTTTTTGATTTGTGATAAATTCTATCTAACAAACCTTTCACCTGGATCATCAACTGAATAAGATAATTTCAGTCTAACTAATCAGCGATAATGTTTAGATACTTGCCTAGTCATCAGCGATGATGTAACATTTCAGAGAAATTATTTTCATTTTGACTAGTCAGATCGAAATCTGCAGTTTCATCCAAAAGAAGAACTTTGTATCCGTTTATATGGAATCTGTTATCATAATGCCCCAGTTCTAAAACTATTCGGCTCTCTGTTTCGATGGTTATAAAGTACTCGGATTGGGTTGAGCTTCAGTGCTACTTAAGTACTAAGTCTTCTTCACCAGTGTCATTGGGTACCGGTTTCTCGTGATTCCTCTTGGGATTAGACAATATTCCTTCTAAGGCCTTCAAGATCATTACCAGATGGCTTCACCATCCTTTGCTGGTCACTAAATCTTTTCACAAACACGGCTACACCAATTTGAATATACCGGAAAGACAGGGATTTTTCTCGGCCCAAGGCTGCGTCGAACTTGTGGGTTTGATATGGCTGTAGCACGATATCTCTAATCTTCGCGACTTCTAAATCGAAAACAGTGAAATGTATTCAGTTGACAAATTAATGAAAAATATTCGATCTTGATAATCGGAACAGAATATCAAATATCCAATTAAATGGAATAGTAAATGGTAATTCCTCGTTGAAATTTCAATTGAGATAATAAATGGAACAATATATATTCAGTTCTCATTAAAATAAAATCATTTGGTTGAAATAAGTTTAACTGGATGTAGTTCTCATAGAGGCATAGGAGGACATTAATATATTATTCATAAGACTTATTAAAAAAGGGAAAAGTCTGCCTCTTGATAACGGGATCGACTCCCTAACAACCTCGTACTTGATCAACAAATCAGCGTATTTTTACGATTTGTTGATAGCCATCTTCACATTTTATTCTTATTAAACTGACACAAACAACTTGTTGTTAGCAATGCTTAACCAATATCTGTAAATTTTTGAATTCTTCAGAGTCTGAAAGAAGCCATAACCACGGGCATGTTCCTCATCTCATAATCACATCCTTCACGCTTCGAGCTCCCATTCCTTTGCAGATTTCAGCGTAAAGAAAAGCTGCTGAATTTAGATGCGATGGCATATACACGTAGTGTAGTTTCTGATGAAGTTAAGTTTAGCAGTTGCTGATCATTATAGACTTTTTGAAGCCCAATGCTCTCGTTAAAGAGATTGGAGTCGTTCCATGGCTTTACTACGTTGGTGTTCAGCTAAAAACTATTTTCCTTCATCACAAATAAGTTTCTCGCTCACGGAAAGTGACTCCTCAGCAGTTTGATCTTATTCACATCTAGCAAACTTTTTGAAGCGTTTTTCTGAAGATAAAGACCATTCTCACATATTTAATGAATCTCCACCGATTGAATAACATTTCACACTTAGGGGCATTATTTGTTCGGCTAGGATTTCTGAACAGCTTTCCACCATAAGTTTGATGAGCATTTCGAAGCATAGTTTTCGGCAACTTCAGAACTAACTTTATTCTTAAGAACGTTAATCATGGAGGGCTGATAGAGCAATAGAAAATAACGACCCAAAAGTAACTGCCTGCATCTGGAATTATGTTGATATATTTGATAACGTGAATTGAAAATGTAAGAATAATGCCTGTAGAACGATATAACTACTTTTCTTCTACAATTCCATCACAAAAGACCTAGAAATGTTTCGTAAGCGGAGATAACGTCTCTAAATAAAAGCGAAAACTGCGCCTTTTCGACAAAGCAGTTGAAACTGTCGCGCGCAGCATTATTCAAAAAGACGGCAAGTTTCATTAATTATTTTCTCACCCCCTGCTTCATGAAAATGCATGTTTTTTTTTGACACTTTGATACAGCCGGTTTTTTGCAAGATACATGCTTTTGGCGCGCTTATCTCCGTATCCTAAACGTAATATTCTCTTCATTGTACAGAGATGTAGTTAATAACCACACCTAGTTCCGAAATCGCGATTTTCTGAGTTACCGAATAAGTTATGATACTCCGTTGAAAAGCCACCCACTCAATAGGCGAGCAAATAATGAGAGCCGTAGGGAAACTGGTCTTAATTTTACTGCTACAGTGCACTGAGAGGCATTTTGAAATTCCGAAAGAGTATTATAATGGGCGTTGTTTATGCTACAAAATGGCTAATGAAAGTCTAAAGAAGAAGTTCCGCCACATAGGGCTAAAGAGGAATCATTATACCCACTCCTTCATATTGCCCTTGCTGATGGTCTTTGTTGAAAACGTAAACGACAAACACATGATAATGATCCTGCGCCATAGTTGTACTTGAAATTTGAAAAATAGCGAGCAGATTAAGGGACAATACGACATTGAGTTGACAATGACGAGCGTTATCGGGTATTTGAGGGCAAGATTCGTAGTGTCGTGATCGCTAGACATCAGAAACCAGACAAAAATATAATAAGTAGCAGATATTCTATATAGTGCAGCTTCGATTTTGGAACGAAAAATTAGATCTCTTCGATGATATGATAAGGTCCTATAAAGAACATGCAGACGAAAGTTTGTGGTTTAATAGGAAGAAGAAAAGCACCACAAATGTTCTGTTGTGATGAGGTCAGAGAGAATGAGTACTGGCGTCATTTCGAGGAAAGTGCAATATTTTTCCACTCCTGGTCAGCCTCTACCGTGACACTTAAGTCCATTATCTACAAGCTTCTACCTTTACAATGTTACTTAGAGTAACGATTTCACGCCTCGAAAGACTATGTAGCTCAGTAAGGAAGTGCTTGAAACGTGATTACACTATTCCTTTTATTATACCGAAAATACGTATAGATATATCAAACATCTTCAAAAAAAGCTAGTGCAGAACGAGCCAAGCAGATGAATGACGTCACACAAAACAGGAAAAGAGTTCAAGAGCATTGACCGATGAGTAGAACAAATAAGATGGTTGAACGCAGTTTTGTATGTCTTGATAAGGAGAAGAAGAAGTGAACATATATGGTTCGAGAGAAGCTCGACCATTCTCAATTGAAAGCTTTTTTTTATACCGAATCAATCATTTGAACAACATCATCACTTCTACAATGGAGTTATGGCTTAATTCTTTCGACGGTTTGCATGGAACAGACGGGACGATAATGCTGTTTTGAATGCGTTCTTCGAAGTTCTAGAATGCCTAGTCAATGTTTTCTGCTCACCAACAAGCATCATAAAGTATTATAAACTAGCTGGAATGGCAGTATTTTGTAACAAATGCATTTCCCGTTTTACAATGCATCTACGTCATCTAACATGAGGTGATTCATAACTCTGCGTTGATTCCTTTATGAAGGATTATATGACCCCAGGGGATCGGCTGAGCAGAGGAAGAGTGCTACTGATAAGTCCCAATAGGACGAAGCAGGTACCTGTATAATACCAGACCTAACAGCTCAAAACATGTTATACCAATACCAGATTATAATGTGGGCTTGATGGATAAAGGAAAAAGCCCGATGTTTTCAGGACAAATTATTTATATAAGTCGGCAAGACATACCGAAAAACAAGAACTTGATGAAACTAATGTGGCAGCGTAGTTTTTTATTTGAATGATGTTTGAAAACTCAGTTTAAACCTTCATAATGTAGAAAATGTGAGCTTTTAATGTCTTCTAAGTTGGTCAACTTTTCCCAAGCAAAATGTCTTTCATGGAGGCGAGGACGGCACAGAAGAAATTCACCGCAGAACAGAATATCAAAGCAGTTATCTTCCACTTCTTCATTCATTTCGTAAATATTGAATTTTACTCGCTCGGCAATACATCCTGCCGCACGGTTCCTCTGCTGTCTTCGTACACAAGAACTCAATGAGCAAGGGGTGGCGCAAGTACCAAAATTCATGAAATTCTCTCATTGTATACATTTCATTGCTTAAATTTCCTTAACTACACTTTTTTAATTATATGTTGTTTTTTAACGCCCAATTTCTTGAAATGCTCATGCGCCCTCGTATATTTTTGTATCCTCGGGTATCCTTTGCAGTGCTATTCATGCGATTCCAATAAGAGTGTCATAGTCCTTATTTATGGCTACAAAGTGTTTGCATCCGCTATTCTTCGTCGTGCAGGCATCAGTCGTTTGAGTGGGGAACAAGTGTTCAGAGTGGCACTCGCTAAAATACAATATGCATAGGCAATAACATCGCCAGGATAACTCTTCTTTTTGAGGCAAAATTCCATTATCACAAATCGGAAAGCCAATCTCTTCTTTTAGTAATCTACGGTAATTACTTTAACCAATGAGGCAGCTTGTTGTCCGACTCAACTATGCATTTAACGAATTCTACTACAAATGTACTGTAGTAAAGAAAACGTCATTATACACCATTGGATATATCTGTAACATCAAACTACCACTAAAAGTTGTCAAATAAAAGAGTTCTGCTCGGTCAGCTTCCAATTTCTGTTGACATGACTGCGCTCAGTACCGATATCGACAACCAGGCCAAACCGATGACGGTTCGTTGCTAACAAATAGATGCGTTTGATTGGTGGCAAAAATATTGCAACGGGTTAGAGCACGCCCTCCAGGATAGAATGTAAAACGGTTTTCAAGTCCTGTCTGAGGCGGAAGTTTTGCACTTCACTCTGCATTACTGGGCATATCTATAAATCAAACCACTGCTAAGAACGGTCAAATAAAATAAATTATATTAACACTAGAGGAATTTCTTTTTGAGAAACGCGTCGGAAAGCTGATTTATGGAACGAAGACCACAATAGAAGGGAAGAAGTCAGCTGAAAGACTACCCTCAGCAGCCGGTGTGTCCTCTAAAATTGTCACTGAACAGTGCGAAAAATGAGGCTCCCTTCAACCCCAAAAGCCGTCGACGTGAAGATGATATGTAGGACTGGCTCTGGCAAAGATGCCATCGACTGTACTATCCCTACCACGCAAGTAGGAAATTGAAAATACGTTAGAAAATCTAAATGTAGATCGCACTCCAGAATGTAGACAAAAGCGTGAAGCGAAGTCGTGATGAAACTTATTGATATCAGATTCAACAGCTGTTGTACAATAAGTCATAGCAAGGTTCAGATATAATGTAGCTCGTGTTCTCACTGCTGATATGCTTTATTACAGTATAGCACCCCTTTTTACGTCATTACTCAGTCTGTTACATAGGATCCAGGAATCCAATAGTACCATCTGATTGCCGGCATTGAGATCTATCTAAAAATGCTTTCATCTTGGTTGAAACGTGTAAAAGCGCACAGAGAATTTTTGCTGAATGTTACACTACTGATATGCTTTATTATAGTATAGCACCCCTTTTTACGTCATTACTCAGTCTGTTTCAATCGGATCCGGGAATCTAATAGTACCATCTGATTGCCGGCATCAAGATCTATCTAAAAAATACTCTCATCTTGGCTGAAACGTGTAAAAGCGCACGGAGAATTCATGTTGAACATAATCACTGCTTCCACCAGTGAAAGTACGACGGATGCTAAGCAACTCAAATAATATAAGAGACATAGGCAGTGCAGGATACAGCATAACACTTCTGTTTTTTAGTGTACTGCTACTTCCAGGAAAAATCAATTCTGTAAAACGATAACTTGTGATCTTTATTTAGATGATTGGCAGACGGCTTGCGATAACGACTTGAAAAGACTTTGAGAAATATTTTTCATTCATGCGGAAACAAAACAATCTGTGAAAGTACTTTGCTTTCTATACACACTCAACAGTAATTTTCTTTGAGCTGCATATGCTAGTGACACAATGTCAAATCAAACAATAAAGAATAGCCTGAGTTCTAGTCTGCCCATGTATCAAATACACTGAAGATGAGATTTGTGGCCCGAACGGTCGACAAATGTTGCATCGCATATTTTGGTCGAAAAGAAAATCATTACTCAGATTTTGATCAGTGTGATTGATGTAAGACTACAGAGAGACGGGATGTGGCATAACTAGAGAAATCAAACGATCACTCCTCTACATGAAAGTTTTGTATACGACTACAGTTCTACATTACAATTCAGCAAAAGTGTTAGTGTAAGCTAACTCACCTTAGTGTAGATCAGAGTTGGTCTTGTGGTTCTCTTCTATGATCCTGCATTGATTTTTGTAGGACAATTTTTGCTGAATAAAGACTTTCCATTGCATTTTTAGTATTCCAGTGCTAACATTGTTGAAACACCTTTTCAAAGAAAAAGTGCACAAAGTGATTCTCCAAGATTTAAGATATTTTTAACGCTTCAACGAAATATTTACTTGAAATATTTGACTTTGATACCTCAAAATTTCTTGCACACGTTCACATGCTTACAGAGCTTAGGCTTAGGCTGCTTAGGTTAGGTTTGAGATTAACAGGGTATCATTTGACAATACAAGAAGAAAATCTTAAGCCAAGGCGCTGGAACGGTGCAGCAAAGTTTCCCCAACAATTTCAATTCAAGAAACCTAGAAATCTCTACGAAGCGGCGAAAAATTTTCATATTAACGACGAAAATTTGTGCGATAACTCGGGACGCATGTGAACTAAAACATTGATTTCCATACTACAACGCTGTGAAGAACCTTTTTCAATAACCAAGTGTACTTTGAATATTGAATTTTCAAAGACTATTAAATGATAAATAACTGGTTAGTGAAAAGGTTCGTACAGCGAAGTATAAGCGCGATATTGAAAAAAAAGAGCGTGAGCGTGTGAATCATAATATTATTTTGACGTGTTCAGTGACACGGCCATATAAAAAGTTCTTTCCAGAAAATAAGTGTTTTCAACAGTTTTCCGAGAATGAAGCTTTTGAAGAATTACTAAAAGTGCAATGAAAAGTCTTTGCTTAGCAAAAAATCCTTTGCCAGATCCGTGCCGGAGAACAAAAAAGAACTCTTGCTGCTGTAACAGTCACTCTCAAGTTCAGTCAAACTGAAACTTATTCCAAAAGTTCTAGCTCACAGTAGTTCGTACTCACTACAAAACAGCGGTCCTTTTTATGCACAGGTCAGTGTTTTCTGCAAGCAGATAACCTTTGAGTTCAACATGATTGATCCCACTGAACGCATTGAGTTGATGATGGAGTCACAAAAGGCTTTGAGAATTTACTGAAACTATCGACATACAGACTTTCCAGTACCCCTGCCTCCGCAACCCTTAGAACCATGCAAAATTCACTGTTTAGAGACGCACTAAAGTAAAGATTCATGGGGTGTAATGGTTTCAATTCATCATACTGAACTTTAAACTTGAACACTGTTTACTAAGTCGATACTGATTTCAATGCGCCAGTCAGTCACGTTGTTCTTGACTGGTTACCAGTGCATTAAAAAGCCGGGGACTAAAAGACTCTAAGAATTAGTTGAATGGGACACAATATTCGCATTAATTCTATTGTATTCAGTTTTATTTAGTAAGAACTGAGCCAGAAAATACGAAAATGATAAGTACCTCTTAAGAAATCTTACTTGGGGACTGACTATACCTAGAAGATGAAGATTCTCTCACGTTATGCAGATATTTAACATAAGAGAATAAATAGTGACAACTTCCAATCTGATAAGTGAAGCATAAACTAGAAAATTTCATACATGAAGGAATAATTGCTGCAGCAACATCAAGACTGAAGGCGCTTAGCGCAGTGGCTTCATTACTACCTTTAAAGACATACGACTTCCTATGCTTCTTCGCTTGCTTCAAGGCAACTGACTTGGTAATTCTCTGGAGCTAGCTAATTCTTGATGAAGAGTACACGCACTACCAGCTGTTGTTCAAGGCAAATATGCATTCCAAAAGAAGTCGAATGTTTGACCCCTCTAGGAATGATCAACATTGGGCTATTTATTCCTATAATTCAACAATGTATAGCCTTTCATGAAGTTTGTCATGGGCCCCTATACAAAGCAAGATACGTGTTTCGACCTCACCACCCTCGTAAGTTGCACAATGCCTTCTCGTTCATTCAAGCTCTCG
The DNA here is from genome assembly GCA_019055375.1 of Parelaphostrongylus tenuis. NCBI lineage: Eukaryota > Metazoa > Nematoda > Chromadorea > Rhabditida > Metastrongylidae > Parelaphostrongylus > Parelaphostrongylus tenuis. The sequence goes on from JAHQIW010001107.1 coordinate 63,877, forward strand.
GGGATGTATCCCTACATGGAGGAACTGAGACAAACTTTTTACACCCAATGTATGGTGGAACACTTGCAATGGCATTTTTCCAGTGTCGAGTGTGACTGATTGTCGATTGCATGACATATGTCATATGTTAGACCCCTTAAAATAGCCGAAAACATTGTTTGTTAAATATACCTGCTATGTGAGGCATTTATAACAAACAATGTGACCGTCTATTTAAGACCTCGCGCCAAGAAAATATTTGATAATGTATTTTGATCACTCCATGAGGTCTGTTATGGGCAACTGAAGAGGCTCGAAGACTTCTCCACGTATCTTGCTCTTGCAATGTACAAAAGCCCAACAGCTTCATGAAAAGCACATACTACATTGTCAGGTTATATTGTTTTTGAGTGAGATCTTAGAATAGCCGAATACAATGTTTGCTACATATCTCTCCTCAGTTACCCTATCAGAATCAAAAGCAAATAACACCATCTTCTCTAAGCGGTGTTACATGACAATGAAAAATCTGAACAACAATCTCATCTTGGTGAGAAGTCAAAAAGAATGTAAACAGTTGCAACCGTTGGTTGTGTGGTGGACAACTTGAATGATTTTCATACAAATACGTGAAAATTCATGAAAAAAGATTTAATCAAACAAGCAATTGGTTGTGATGAGAACGCTTATAGAAGAATCCTGTCAGCAGTAATGTTCATTTCTTACTACCAACAGCATAAATCGGCACCACCACAGAAATACCACCACAACTTAATATTATATTTTGCAAATTAGTGTATACAGAAGACAATATGGCACGCTTCTGCTCGTTCTTCTAACTCTTTGGCAATGCTTTGCTCAGAAGTATAATAAGTTTAGTGTATTTCAACACTAGATGGAAACGAAAGTCCCAATGTAAATAGAATGATGAAGGATTTTCAACGTTGATCAATCTCTTAAGAGATGCGCCACATAATCGTCTTCAATTTTTAAATTCTCTTGAGGTGATGGATGGATATCTGGCTTTTATAAACGACTCGAGGTGGCTTACCGCTTCATCAAGTCAGTGCTGCTCATCCTCTCACAGAAGTCTGAGAGCAATCTGGCACCAATTTACTCACCCGGTAGGGATGGGCCGCTTATGAGCAATGAGCGCGAGGTCGAGACCATTGACATTGTGTGTAATACAGGGCACCTCTTGACCACTGCTCAATACGCGCACATACCATAAGCTAAGCACTTGGATAAATCCACTAAAGTATAATCTACCCAATGATTATGGCAAGAAGATCGACGGATGATGCACACACTTGCTCGATGTAAATAACTTTGAGCACATGCAGACGGTTGCCTAAGAAATACTTTGCGCATGTAAGTATCACTATCTTAAAGGACAAGGAAGAAGATCCGATAGTTTCTAAGGATATCTCAACAGTAAAAAGGTATTACATAAGCAGATGAAGCTTTTGAGCGTCATAAGGACATTACATGTTTTGAGCTGTTAGGTCTAGTGGTATACAGGCTATTAAAACCCACCAGTAGCACCATTACTCTGTTCAGCCAGTCCCCTGAGGTTAAATAATTCTCTATAAAAAAAACCGACGCCGCGTGATAAATCACCCCAAGTCAGACGGTGGCTTCTTGACATTGTGATGACCGGCAATCGAACTTCTAGCTGTTACAATGAATCATAGTTCTTCTATCGACACAGTGTCTGGTAACTCCATCATACTGATTTAACGCGACGTCTATTCCTTTATAGAGGACTATTCAACCCAGGGGATCGGTTGAATCGAGGGAGGGTGGTACCGATGAGTCTCAATAGGACGAAACAGGCGCCTGTATACCAGTACACCTAACAGCTCAAAACATTTCATATCCTTATAAGAAATTTAGAAGCTAAAATATAGAGCACATAAGTATTCTTTACCGAAAAATCTCTGCAAGAATTTTTTCAATGTGATTTTTTCATCCCAAGCTCGTGTCAATGCCTTTTGTGCTCATCTATGCTAGAATTTGAAGCGCACGAAGTAATCTATTGGGCTAAAGTGCCGCGAGCATTATAGCCGAGCATCTTCCTAAAAAGCTCGGAAACAGCTCTTGGACAGATGGCAATCACTGGGCGGGCCGAGCACGCAGGAGCCCAGTCCTGATACAGCGTAAATCCGTCAGAGCCCTAAATGCTGAGTATTCCAAGGCTCCAATACGCCCCGTATAACTTGCTCCTGATAGCTAGCAGCGTTGGTCTAGACGTTTCCTTTGATGGAGAACAACGGCATCTTTTCGGTGGAGCAAATGTCGGCCTAAACTATCACAGAGGCCGGAAAGTAAGTGCGGCCCATGGTTTACGTTAAGCGAGCTTCAGCTGACCATTTTTGAAACATCGAGGTCGATTCTGGCAAATGTGGAGAGATTCGACAGCAAATTTTTTGCCATTCGTGAAAAGCACCTCGACAACAAGCACTAATGATCAATCTTTCTGTCCAAAAGTGAGCACGAGAAATCTTATAGCTGCGCTTCCTCAGATTATTTTTGATAATGTCTCGGACTCTCCGCTCACTGATCCCACTTTTTGCATTTTGCATATCAAGCGCTTCGAATTTTGCTGAATCTGGCAACGGATCTCAAATTTTTACTAGAGTAAATGCGGTTGTTGCACGATCTTTTCGAGGGCGGTCCTCAGTTCCTTTAGTCTCTTTAGAACGCTTCACGGCCCCAAAGATACTCACTAGTTTGAAAGCAGCCAATTTTAACAATGGCAACCGTTTTCATTCCCGTCTTGGGCAACTTAAACTAGTGCAATATTTTGATTTTTACGAACGTTAACTTGAGCGCACTTGTAAACGGACAGCCAAATGAAACACATTTTAGGCTAAAATCAAATAGCAAATTTTTTGTAATTATCAGCATAAATGAAAAATTGAAAAATACTACATCAGTGCTGAAATTAACAAAATATAAAATTACTACAACATTTTCCACACCCTGTGTAATATTGCATTGATGGCGAGCAGCGCAGTGTTGCGAAGCAACCCGACATTGCACACTGAATCAGTTGCTGGTTCACCCATGATTCCCCGGGATTATTCGGTAATTGGATACCGATCTTTCCCAGGGAGTCTACTGCTAATCGAGTGTGTCAACTATACCATAATGAGCAATAAAACTGTTATTACTGTATAATCGTGCCTTGCTGTTTCATTTGTGAAAACAAACTTTCCAATTTTCCATTCCCTCTAGACTCCTCCTCAAACGGAAGAATTTATGATTATTAATATTCCGGAAGAATGAATCGGTGAAAATGGACAGTCACGAACTATATTTGAGACCGGATTTTTATCAGTTTCAAATATCCATCAACTTTACACATTGCAAAGAAACACACTTCTTTTTCAGGAACCGTATATGCATATATCGTGCGGACTATTTCACATTAAAACTGGCATTACGTGAGAATGTATCAGAAACTTCTGTTTCTTCTGGTTTTGAGAGCAAGTGAGTATCGATACCTATCAAAGACACGGTGAAGTTCACATTTGTAGAGTGAACTTGTCGGTTAGATAATTCACGTAAGGTAGATATTACTGTAAACACCGTGATAATCTTCTTCAAGTTGTGCTTCCGCAATCTTCTTATTCGCAGAAAGAAGTTAGAATTTTTTTGCTCGGTCTTTGGACTGTTGAACTTCTGCAGTATATTTTCACTTATGTAAATGGAAAAGCAGTCTTTTGATGGTTCAAATCAATTCTTAGTCCATCTAATTAAATCCCCACTTAAAATTGGATCAATATAGAACAATGGGTGTACGTTTGTTCTAGGCAGAAAAATATTGTAACATGATCCTGAAAATATATTCACATCACTAATGATAGTTATATGCATTTTTTCCATATCCGCCTCATATGGGGGCATCGACCTCGGATGTCACTAGGTTAGAAAGCTAGTGCCTCACTGAGCGCTGAACTTCGAACAAAAGAAAAGATGTATCTCCGTTCTTTCAAGGTGTAAATGGATCTTAAAGACACCCTGCCTCTGCCGGATTTACCAAAGGTATCGGCGCATGCTACACATTGAGAACTTATCACATGTTATTGTCCTTATCTAGTGAGTGTTCCTGTATACGAATCCTCACCTTTATAGCAGTCAATTCAGAACGTCCTACTTACTTGCCTTGTCACTATTTGAGCCTACATAAAATAACAAAACACCCCGCTAGGTTTGCATAGGAGCCCAAAAGCATGTCGGGGTTTTTTGAGATAGAGGTCACCGTCCTTGAGCAGGAGCAAAAAACATCAGCGCAAAAATTCTTGAGCACTTTGGATTAATACCACCATCCTACTATAAACCGCAGGGAGGTATACCTCTTATCACTCGTGATTTGAATCAGTATATAGGACTGTTGTTTTGATGGGTAAGGTGCATTACGAACCATGTGATCTCCTTCCGGTAGTCTCCACTTGAATCATTTGGTGGAACACATACAAAAAGCGGTGATCATGCTGAGAGTTGATTTTGTGCTTGATGCGATTGAAATATAGGTCTGGTGATTTTTTCTAAAGGAGTAATGAAGGTATTTGGCTTATTGGATTGCGGACAATTTGACCTTTCCAGGGTCTGAAGAAGGCGAACCGTCGAAACGTCAGCTGTTAAATAAAGTTTATGTACCACCTCATGTTTTCATCTTGAAAAAGAAAATCAGGAATTGTAGGACACAAGCCCTCTTTTCCCTTGATCGAATATCACAGATCGACTATAACTACACACAAGCGCCACAATCAAATAACGCAATAAAACGCTGCACAATTCGATGTATGATGCTCTGCATCACTGCGATACTTATTCGGTTAGCGACATTTTGCAAAAAATGATCGTCCTTTACAGAAAAAAATGTAAGGGTTTTTTTTCGATTATCCAGCAGGAAAATGAAGAAACGACTCCTTTTCCGGGCAGAAAAATTCCTTTGTCTTTTAGTAATTGTTCGAAAGATTGAATATAGGAGGACTGTCTGCGTTTTTCCTAGAATGGCCTTTTTACAGCGCTACAGCATTTAAAATAAAATTATATTGCACACGCGTCAAGACTTTTCATTATTATCGCACTTGTACCTCGCTGGAAGCTCGAAACAACATACGAACATGGTAGATGAATCTTATAGTATCAGGG